>JAUMTR010000013.1:11988320-12001473 GCA_032270685.1 Microctenopoma stevenorrisi | reverse complement strand
AAATAAAATAAAATAATATAAATATTATAAATATATATATATATATATATATATATATATATATATATATATAATATTCTTAGTTCAGATACTATTACATACAAGATTTTACAAAAAGCAAAAATAAAGGTAATGCACAAAACAAGTTTATAGGGAGTTGGATCATATTTGGAAATTATAACTAGTTTATGTTTAAATATGTATGCAAAATTTAATTTGGCATTCTGTTAATGTTTTCAAAGACTCAAAAAACTCAATATTATGTGAGATCACCTTTAAGATGGGCATTCTTTGGTGTGTTTTCTTCTTCCTTTTTTTATTTCTATCTCCCTTTTCACTCTCTCTCTTCAGTCTGTGTCCAGATTTCCCTGCAGTTCTTCTCCTTGTGTCTGTCTTGTTTGTAGATGTAGGGGATGAGGATGAAGCGGGCCCTCTCTGCCGCTTCCAAAATTCTCGGGAGAGGTGCAAGTTCCTCGCCCCCTCCATCTCAGTTTCCGTGCCCGAAGACGACCCCTACCACTCCGACGAGGAGTACTATGAGCACCCATTGTTCAGCCCAGAGTGGACGCACTCAGGCTCTCGCCCCACAGGGCAGGCTGTGGCCTTTAGACAGATTGAAGGTGAACCACGCATGGTTCCTCTTTGCCATTTCCCCTTCCATCTCCGCTCTCTTTCTTTCTCTTCTTTCTCTTTTTAAAACCAATTTCCTCTTCTTCTGTGATTTGACCTCCTCCTCCCTCCTCCCGTCTCTTCGTCCGTCAGTTCGTCTCTTCGCCCGTCTTTGTGTGTCCTTTGTTGTTTGTTTGCTCATAATCTGAGCACTTTCATATTTGTTTACCAGTCACATTTCTTTCTTTTATTTCATTCAAAGCCATTGCTACCTGTGGTTGCCATGCCTTTAAGACCAACACATGGCGGTGATGCCTCCAAAGTAGGGCAAGGTTTTCATATAATCCACTCGGCTTAGATACTGCATTGAACATCAGCAAAAACACATGGCCCACGAAGTTGACTTTGGGGATATAACTTAAGGGCTAGGTGGCTTTTATACCTTAGAGATATATGCATGAATATAATAAAATTCTTCTACTACAGTCGACTCCACTTAAGTGCTCCGTTTAGCTGCATGTGACTTGCAGGACCACTTTTGTGTGTATACAGTCAATAACTTCATGAGCAATAAGTAAACAATTTGCTTAGGTGCACGTGCAGCTACTAAACAAAGGCCTGGCAGTGGACAGTGCCAGTACTCTGGAGTCAGTTTAGCAGTGTGTTCTCTGTAAATATCGTCTCAGAACTGCCAATGCGTGAAACAACACACCTGTGAGCTGTCGTACCTTCTGACAATAGGGAGTGTATGTATTATTCATTGGATATATAATTATATATATGCTCCGCTTTAACACGTGTCGATCTCGTTCGAATGCTGGGCACTTTAGCAGAGTCGACTGTAGTCATCTTCCAGAGTTGTATTTAGGTTAATTCTTCAACACGACGGCTCATTCCTTTAATTTTACTTTACCATGCCAAACCCCTTACACTCATCCTAACTACTCACTTCACGTGGCAACAAGGAAGACTTTCAGCTCCACAGACTGACCAGCACTCTCCGTGGCGTACAGTCTTTCAGGAGAAATGTTTTCATCGTCTTTAGCATGAAATGATAAATAAAACATGCTTTATTGTTTGTCCAAATATTTTAATGTAACCTAGAATCTCAGTGTATATACATCACATTCAGCCCAAGGAAGAGATGTAAAGACTACAGTATATGTCACTGACTGCGAAACTGGATTTTTAAAATAATACCGCAATATCTTCAAACATAAATGCCTCTGAACACTTCACAGGCTCACATTGTACTTTTTGCATCAGCCTCAGTCATTAATGATGGTAGGTCAGTATTGGTTATAGACCTTGTGTGGAAGATTCATGACTTTATAGTAAATTCTAATAAAAAAGGAGATTGAGAAATAATAATAACAAAAATCTCATGCATGTTATGGATGATTATATCTTTAAAGATTCCTTAAATAATGGGTGCACCCAATGAATGAAAGTACACAAATAACATAAATTATCACTCACATACAGCACTATGTACTATATGTGTAATGCTTTTATATGTGTTAAGAGGCAAACACTTCAGGTCATCTTTTCACAGAGCTGAAAGTGCCCCATCATAACTTGTGTTCTCACATAACCCAAGTCTGTGTTGCCTGTAGTCTTAATGTGTCCCCCTCTCACCCTGTTTTTGAAAAGAAGAGACCATGGAGGCTCTTTCAGCTGAATACGAGGAGGAGGTGGAAGAGGTGGAAGAGGTGGAAGAGGAGGAGGAGGAGAGTGCAGAGGCAGCAGAGTCCGAGGCAGCTCTTGATGAGCAGCAGTGGAGTGGTGAAGAGCCCGAGCTGGACAGCCTCCAAGCCTCAGCTGAGCCTTTAGAGCAGGCAGAGGTTGTAGAAGAGGCCCAAGGCCTAGACCTGGAGCCAGCCGAAGCAGCTAGTGCTACAGCAGAAAGCTCTATGGACAGAGAGGAGGATGAAGCAGAGGGTGAGGAAAGCCTTGAGACAGGTGTGTCCTGCCCTCTGCTCTCCCTGCCTGCATGTTATTTGCATTGTCCACTGTATAAGAATGCCAGATGTGTCAAGGGTACCCATAAACATTTTATAAGCATTATAATTCAGGTGGAATGGCAAGTAATTCTCCCTGCGCTCTGCTGCGGCTGCAAGGCAACACAGGCTTGTTGGTGAAAAGAGTCACATTCTTTTAACTTAACTTGGTTTTACTGTGTGTTATCTTTGCGCTTATATTTTTCTTGCTGTGGTCTTCATGGCCACGTTTTGTGTTGGCATGATAAAGTGCTCATGAATGAGATACTGCTTTTTAACAGCTATGAGCTTACAGGTTTTCCATTGTGTTGACACATGGCTTGGTGCTGATATGCCATTGTATACATTTTTTGCAACCATGAACCATACCTCTGAAACATGATTTACTTATATTGTTATCATAATTTTGTGGACAGTATCTGCAGAGAATTTTACATGTTGGCTTTCTTATGTTTAGTGTTTTTAGTGCGTATAGTATGTTCAATGTGTAGAACCATAGTTCATTAGATGCATTACTTTCAACATTCAAAATCATTTATTCTATATTTTGGGGGTTATTTTGTCACTGTAAGTTAGTGACACCATATGGCATTTTTCTGTCATTTACTATTACGGATTTTAAATTACGTAATGACACTAATTTATCGCTAGTAAAGCCCAAAATTGTGAGTGCAAATGTTAATTTTAACTGACAATTTCATTATGTTGACAGAAATGCTAGATCTTTTTGTTTCTAATGTTTTGAAGCATTGCATGGATATCCATCTCCTATTTCTTGTTTCCCATAAATCAGCATCACATACCATGTGTCATATTGTCATCCATCTGTGACTTGATGGACCCATAATCTCGCCGTACTTCTTCACTGATGTCCACTTCATTGTGCTGTAAGTTTCCGAGGACAGCTTTGCCTGTTTTTGTGAAAACAGCTTCCCGGTCCCTGCCTTAATACATGTATATCTCACTTGCAGCATGCCAAAGCAACACTTTTCTATGTTGATCAAAACAGCCAACTTACAGATATTCTTTCAGCTTTGAAGATGGACTCAGACAAGCAAGGCAGTGGGTCCATGAGTCCAGACAGCATTGGATCGGAGAAACGCCCAGAGGAGTTTTTTGAGCCCCAGAACCAGGGGTTCTTTGCTGGTGAACGAGTTGTACCTGAGAGCCCAACCATGGATATGCCCTCATTTGTACCTCCAAATATCCAAGCCAAAGAATCTGCCAGATCACTCACACTTCAGCCTACATATGGTGAGCCGATCACAGTCTCAGAAAAGCAGCCATCAGTGGAGGTAGTAGAGTTTAGCAGCATCGGTGCACCTTCCGATTTCACTTCCATAGGAATCAAAGTTCAAGGAGGTGATCCAACAGGAGATGCAAGAGACATATCTGGCATGTCGGCATATTTCGAAACATCAGCTATGGAGGTTGATGAAGCCCCCCAGTCTAAGGCTGAGGGCTATTATGAACTCAGCAGAGCTGGTGATGATACAGTTAATTCCCGGTCACTAACTGACACCCAGAATAAACCTGAAACTAAAGACACTAGAGTGTTTACTGTTCCTGAGAGGAGTAATGAGTGCAGGCTTTCTCCAGGTAAATTGGCCTTAGAGCAGAGGAGTTACTCACTAAACATCACCATTGGAGCAATGGATCCGAGTGGTCAAAGTAAACCCAGGAACTTCTCCCCACTAGCCACAGATATCATGTCATACACTAGTGGAAGTCTAGATGAGTCAGCAGACTACCTCCCAGTCACTACACCTTCCGTGGATAAGCCGCCATCGTTTCCTCCATTGATCCTGGAAACTGCAGCTTCTGTCACTTCGGATTCCTCATCTCCTCCACTGGCTAGGACAGCTGAACCAGTTTCAAAACCGAGCCCTGAACCAGAGTCTCCAGAATCACCACAGCCCCTTAAGAACAATTATAAAAATGGCACAGTGATGGCGCAAGACTTACCTGAAATGTTGGACCTTGCTGGTACTCGTTCTCGACTGGCATCAGAAAACACTGAACCAGAAATTACCAGAAGAAAGTCCATTCAGGCTGATGTTCCTGCCTTTGCTGATGACCCACTGGCTAGCCTACTTTCAGGGGAACAGAGTCCTGGGGCCAGAGGAAGTGAAAGCCAGCTGGAAGAGATGGGTTATTGTGTGTTCAGTGAATACTCGGGCCCCATGCCATCCCCTGCAGACGTATTCAGCCCTACAGACACTTCTGCACAGGTCTTCACCCCATCAGTCCTGGAGGAGAAAGTGGCTGAGCAGGCAAGGAAATTAGCAGTCAGAGACACCTCTGTAGAGGACATAATTCAACCTTCAGAACTCGCTGAAATGACAGAAGAAAAAGACCAGAAGCAGGTAGAGAAAAATGATTCTGCTGAAGTAAAAGACAAGGAGACTACACATGAGCAGGTAAAGCCATCTGCTCAGCCAAGTGAATCCTTTGTGACTCCAACAGTCACTGTGACACTAGAAGAAGGCGGGAGTACAGTGAGTGAGACTGAACAACAAGCCAGTAGTGAAGGCTTTGCATCAGAGACAGTAATTGCTGACTATGAAAGGCAGATCCGCAAATTAGAGATGGAGGACAGGCCTCTTAGTTTGGAGGAGGAACGAGAGCTGCGGGAGCTTCGGGAGAAGGTGAAGCTGGTCCACCAAGAGGCGTATGAGGAAGTGGATGCTGAAGATGTGTACCAGCTAACTGGTGTGGCCAAGGACCGAATTGCAAGGCCTGTCAAAACGTCCCCTGCTTCATCTGTTGACAGCAACATTGATGATGACAAACTGCTCTCCCCAGTGCTGTCACCTTCCAAACTCAAACAAAGGGAGGTGTATGGTTCTCCAAAAAGAGCAGTCTCTCCAGTGTTAGGAATATACAAAGACGAGAAAGTGGAGTCAGAGAAAAAAACAAGAGAAAAAGAAGAGGCAGAAAAGAAAATTAAAGAGAGAGAACAGAATGACAGCAAAGAAAAAGTGGAGGCGGAGAGAATATCGAGGGAAGAAAAAGACAAGATGGAGAAAGAACAGCAAGAGCAGGAGATGAATGCAAAGGCAGAGAAAGAGAAGAAAGAGAAGGAGGAGAAAGAGATGAAAGAGAGAGAGGAAAGAGAGAAGAAGGAACGAGAAGAATTGGAAAAGACAGAGCGAGAAAGAGAAGAAAGAGAGGAAAATGAAAGAATAAAGAAGGAGTTGAGGGAGAAGGAAGAGAAAGAAAAGTTGGAAAGAGAACTGAAGGAGAAGGAAGAGAAAGAAAAGATGGAAAGAGAACTGAAAGAGAAGGAAGACAAAGAAAAGTTGGAAAGAGAACTGAAAGAGAAGGAAGAGAAAGAAAAGTTGGAAAGAGAACTGAAAGAGAAGGAAGAGAAAGAAAAGTTGGAAAGAGAACTAAAAGAGAAGGAAGAGAAAGAAAAGTTGGAAAGAGAACTAAAGGAGAAGGAAGAGAAAGAAAAGTTGGAAAGAGAACTGAGGGAGAAGGAAGATAAAGAAAAGTTGGAAAGGGAACTAAAGGAGAAGGAAGAGAAAGAAAAGTTGGAAAGGGAACTAAAGGAGAAGGAAGAAAGAGAGAAAGTTACTGACAAATCTAAAGAAATAGCAAAACGGCAAGAAGCTGCAACACTGGATGTTGAGAAGGAGGAAGAGGAAAGTGAAGAAGACCTCTTAGAGAAAGAAGGAGCAGGGCCCGGAGCAGTTTTACTAAAGGAGATCCCAGAGACGCGTGCGGCCATTGAATCAGTGGTCACAGTCGAAGATGATTTTATCACTGTGGTCCAGACCATTGATGAAGCTGATGAGCCGGGACACAGTGTTCGTTTCTCAGCTCCACCTGAGCCTGAAGACCTTTGTGTCATAGCCCGGAAAGAAGAAGAGGACGAAGAAGAGGAGTCTGTGGAGTTAGCTCAAGAAGCAGAAATGGAAGCTGGCAGTCTAGAAGAGGTGGGAGATATTCCTGAGACCCCTGCCTCCCCTGAGAAAGAGAAGGAGGTACGGACCATAGAAACAGAAGGACCGACAGAAAGCTACGACAGAGATGAAACCACGATGGACGACTCCATCCTGGACAGCTCCTGGGTTGACACACAAGGTGAGATGTCTGTCTCTTTGCTGGATTATTTTGATCCTGTGTGTCCTTTTCTTCTCCCTTCTGCTTTGAAGAAACACATTGTTTTTTATGTTTTTCATGCCTTCCTTCTGCCACACCGCAGACGACGATAAGAGCGTGTACACAGAGCAGATTGAGCCATTGCCCATGATACCTAGCCCACTCAAAAAGCCCGGCACTGTACAGAACAAGCAGGCGCAACACAAGAAGCCAGAGAAACAGGAGAAGCCGGCCAAACCAAAGGCGAAAGGAGTTCGGACTAAAGGTCGAATCTCTACACCTGAACGCAAACCTGTCCGCAAAGAACCAGTCTACATCCCCAGAGAGGAACTCAAGAAGAAAAAAGGTTCTTGCGTATTTTTTGTCAAGAAATGTACAGACTTAATAACTCACCTACACGCCAATCTAAATCTGCTGTTCTTAGTATAGTTCAACAAAAACAAGTAGGAAATGGGATCTAGACTTCTGTTTTAGAGCAGTTTGTCACATGTTAACAGCATCAGTCTCTACTTTTGTTGTCTGTTGTCTGTCTCTCGTCATTTGTCCTTTTTCCCCTGAAAATGTAGCCGTGATAAGGAAAACTGACCTTACCAAAAAAATGGAGACTCAGTCCCCATCCAAGAGGAATGTGATGAAACCAGCAGTCCGTCAGGCCCGGCCCACTCAGCACCACTCCTGTACCAGAAGGAGGCTTACAGGTGACCCAATTCCTTCACTCTCTTCATTTCCAGATCTGTTACACAACTGGTGCTTTGTGCAGGAGGGTCGCCACGAAACCAGTTCCCATCACACTTAACCTCCTCTGTCTTGTCCAGTTTGTTGTTGCCCTCCATTTTTTTATTGGTTTCATTTGTCACGTGTTTATTTGTATTCAAACAATAAAAATGGACTGTTATGTTTGTTTTCTTTGGTTTCATTGATCTTCTTGTTTTCTCCTTGTGATGTTTTGTGCTTGTTCACTAGCTCTGACTCTTTTGTTCAAAGTCACTTCACACCTGGCTCAAACATAATGTCACTGATGTACTCGGCTGCATATTTAATTGTGTTCAGCGCATCTCTATGTATCTGTACCCACACACTGACATGTCTTTGACCTCTCTGACCTTTTTAGGAATGACACATTTACTTCACCACAACATCATTTTAACCTATGGTTGCCAGCGGCTAGTAACCCATGGCTTTGATCGATAAAGTTAATATTACAAAGACTATAATGCTGCTTTGCCCCAGCGGCCACTTGCACACACTGACGAACTGAATTCTGTGTCACTGGTGATGAAAGCTCAGTATATTGCCCTAATTAGATTATTTTCCAGGGTCTTACATAATACTAAATCCTCAGTTCTGTGTGATATCTTGCCAGATCTGTGCAGAACAGAGCTCTTAAGGGGGCAACAGCCCTTTTCTACAGAACATTTGATTCGTCATAAAGCTTACAATTCCCTATTTTGGAATGTGAAGTTGGGACTATATCTGGATTTTTACATTTCTGTACTCAGGAGAACAAAATAGCTTTATAATCCTTCTAGACTCTAACTGTTTCTCCCATAGTCTATGAAGGTTAACGTATGTATTCTGCCTGTTTGCATCTTTCTCCATCAGAGGCCCTACCAGACAGTCGCCAGCCTCTCAGTGTTGCAAGGCAGTCTCAAGACAGGGCATCAGTAAGTACACCCCACCCTGGCTACATCTCTGGCACCAAATTCACTCAGAGAGACCATTTGGAAGCCTTTTTGGCAAAAGGCCCGAGTCACCAATTGTTTTGTTTTTTTCAACAAATAAATAAACATCAATCAGGATAAATTGACACTGATGACAAAAACACAACTCTGACTGATCAGTCTCCAGAAGACTGTACTTGCCCGTTTTGATCTGCTCTGTCTCTCCTTGTTTTTGGTGCGGCAGAGTTTGAACCACTGGCGCAGACACTGAAACTATAAACATCACTTTAGCATTAGCATTATTGGTGAATTAAGACACTGTTTTTCTCTTGTGACTTTGATCGAACATTTCCTAAACAGTGTATGCAAGTGCTTTCTCATTTCTAAGTTTTAACCCCCCGCATGAAAGAAAAATATATTGAGGTTGTTTTTTTTGCTAAATATTTGCTCCTGTTGCTCTTTTATAAACAAGTAAAAAGACAGAGCCATTAAGATTTCTTTTTTTTTCATTGAGTGGGTGTTGAATCACCCTGTGACATTTCTCCAGCGGCTATGGTCGTGACTCCATTTTACTCCTCCACCATGGTAATGACAGTTATTTTGTCTAAAATAACACAGTTTCTGCATTTCTTAAATGCCACGTCATTACAACATAGTTTAAGTGTATTATGTTGCTTTGAGTCCACATTATATTTCACATCTGATTTGTACATGTTTTTCAGTTTTTGACTGACGTGTTCCCAGTGGATGTGTATAGATGGTTGTTTTGTTGGGCTATGATTAAATGGTAGATACACACCGATGATCTGTTGTAAACATCTCATACCTCCTCCTACAAAACATATATCAGATCCTTAGCTCTGATAGTGCATGTTGAAGTGCTGTTATTGTCATCATCTTATTTTGTCATCTTGTGTCCTGTATTCTGGTGCCACGCCTCTCACCTGCTGGACCCCATTGTTGTACCCTCTCAGTGCCATGCCCATCGTTTGCCACTAACAAAGATTCCTACCTATGTATCCAGAGTGACTGCCTCATTATATAAACCTCATCCATCCTCAGCAGAGCCTCAAGGCTCGCCAGTATTACAGGCACTCGTAGCCAAGGTAGGTGGATGGTAGAAGTAGAACAGAAGTAGTTGCAGGAGTTGTGTAAAGATGCTTTAAAATATATTTTTTTGTAATACCACACACCTAAGCTCGTTGTTTCACCTTTAAGTAGACAGAAATCACAACATCACTGGCCAAGGGTCTCCTATTTGTCTCTGTGTATGTGTCGGAACAGGACGGTGGCTCACGGAGCCCAGACAAAAGTTCCTCTCTGCCGCGGCACGCCATTCTGAGCCGCCGGGGGTACCATGACCACGAGGAGAGTTCCACCTCCATCACCAGCTCCGGCTCTACAGCTCCTCGCAGACCCACATGTAGGCTGCAGCTGCTCTATTCATTAGTCTTTAGAAATGACCAATGTTAAGGTTTTCAGCATAAACATTAATTTACTGGCTTCTTGTTGTTGTTGTAAAATGTGCTTATGATTTTTTTCTATTCGTCCCATTTACCTTAACCATAACTCTTTCACAATCTAAATGTAGCTGTACTTACAAATGTACTTGTTTCTTTTTAACTTTTGCCATGTACAGCATTTCGCTCTGATATGAGGGCAGAGCACAGGACAGGACGAGCTCCAAGCATGACAGGTGGAGAGGAGATTTTTATAAGTCCTTCATTGTAATAGCCCAAAGCATGAATTTCTAATAAGTTTCAAAACATGTTAACAATTGAACTGACTGCTTAATAGATCACCTGTGAATGTTTAGCTCAGCTTTTTACCCTTTTACTTCTTGTAATCAGTAACAGAATCTGTGCGGTCCCGGTCGGCTCGTAGTGGCCACTCCACCCCCCGCACCCCCGGCTCGACAGCCATCACCCCGGGTACACCTCCCAGCTACTCGTCATCTTCAAGAACCCCTGGTACCCCTCGGTCTCTAAGTTTGATTTCCCAGGAGAGAAAAGTGGCTGTAGTCCGTACCCCACCCAAGTCGCCTGCAACCACACCCAAGCAGCTTCGCATTATCAATCAGCCACTGCCTGACTTCAAGAACATCAAGTCCAAAATTGGCTCCACGGAGAACATTAAGTACCAGCCCAAAGGAGGACAGGTGATGCTCTTTTCTCACACTTTTTCCCACAACCTGTAGCTTCTGCTTTGTATATGTTTTCACCTTTTTTGCTTTGTTATTTTTGCTGATTTACTTTGTCCTGTGTGTCTTTGTTTTACTGCTGATCTCTGAGGTTGATACTGTCACTGAAAAGGTAACATGATTAAACAAAACTATCTGTCCCCCTGTTAGGTAAATATATAGTACATATAGATATTATCTACAAAAACATTGGCCAGTCATATGCCTGAATTACAAAGACGCTGTGAAAGGTTCAGCAGAAGCAATAACAACAAGAGAGATATCTTTATCTATAATACAGTCAGTTCAAGGTCAGTTGTAACAGTCTTAGTTCGACTTTAACACCACCACCATCATATAACATCAGACTTTTCCTTCGGTCCTGACACACTCGTTTCTCCAACCTGAGCTTTTATTAACATTGATGTCCGGACTCTTCACATGATTACACAAACATGCAGTTACTCTTCCACTTCAATGACAAACAGAGGCATCAGAATGTACAACGCCATTGTTGCTCATTGCTGACTCCGTGCTAATACTCAGGTATAGAAGCTATATGTACATATTTATATAAGATCTATGGCTGTGCCATGGTTGTCAGCCTACCAGGACCAGTAGTCAGTAACTACTACTGTGAAGCCATGTTGGCTTCTGATTGGCCTATTCCTGGCTTTGCAGCCAGGGATAGTTTGTTATCTATTGGTTTGCATGCCCTGGATAGTATGTTTGTTTACATGTGGACAAAATCTTTTCTTTAAAACATTTTATTTGCAAAGTTTGCCACTTAAGAAACATAAAATTCTGCATAACTAAAATAAATAGCAAGTTTTCTTAACATTAGTGAGAAGGGCCTAAATCTCAAGGCCATACATTTTTACACTGATTTAACTAACAATATTAATAACAACCAGTTCAGCAGTTCTGTATTTAATAAACAGTCAGTTCGACTGATTCCTGCTTGTCTGACACTATGAACAACGGCAATGGTTCACGCCAAGTAAACTCAGGATTACATGCTTCCTGTCTCATGTAACATAACAAAGAGCTAAACTTGTCATTGAAGATGAAGATGATGAGATGAAGCGGTCTGGTAGCTCAATGGGTTACGCGTCAGATGCTTGGGATGCAGCAGGTCACAGGTTCGAAGCGCTGTCTGACTCCTAGTCCATAACCTACCAGGTGTGTCCTTGAGCCAGACACACAGCGCTAGGATAAAAGCGTCTGCAAAGTAAAGTAAGATAGCGGAGCATTTACCAGATAAATGCACACTTGAAATATGAAATTTCTGCTTAGAGTATTTATTTATCAACTCCAAATTCTGATGCCCTACATTTAAGTAAACAGAAAAGTGAGCTGATGTTGACATCTCTAAGTGTCAGGACTAGAGCTCTGGAGCCTCGTGGTTTTCCCCCTTGGCTCTGTGAGCTGAGGACAGCTATTCAGCCGACAGAAATCTGCATTTCAAATCGTGTTTTCTGTTGCTGCACAGAATCTGCATTAGCAGGGTGTTTGGGAGTGTATCTTCTACGGTTTGACAAATATCTCGTTCCAGTGCTGCAACAAGAAGCATAGCCATGTAAATGGCAGCCTGTCTGTGGCTATCAGCTCCTACAAGCTTCCACTGATGACCTGATTAGGAGTCTAAGCATTTGGCTGACGTCTTCATGACTTGCCGGGTCTCTGTGTTGCTCTGTGCAGCCAGCCGCAAAATAGGGAGGGATCATGCTCCAAATACCTGCATGTCATCGTCAGGAGGGATGTCCTGAATGAATAGAGATTCACAAACATATAAGCTGTCTCCTGATCAGCTAGCAACATTGTTCTTTATATGCTAATCCTTATTGGCGTGTGGAGACAAACATATTATAGCATCAGGAATCTTCCAACATTTTTGTGGCGCACTTATATATATGGGGTGTGCTCATTTAGAGGATCATGCAGCTATAAGTTGCCTAATGCAGTATTTGTGAGAGGTTGCCTCAGGTAATCTCACCCAACGCTACACTGGAAGGGATTATTTTTGCTGCTGTGAAAGTGTTTGGCTCATTTTGTGTCTGCTACTGTTATCTATAAACAGGTTAGCTCCTCGTCATACCTCATTTATTCAATCATCGTGTTTCTTAGTGCAGTTTCCTTTATCCTTACTGACACAGATAAACAATATTTTCATATTTGATATTTGTGCAATTATACTTAATATAACACATTTGTAAGCCCTACAAAACGTACACCTAAACAATGCTTTGTGCTCTCAGAATTGACAATTTACAACCTTCAGTAAACTATGTTTACTATAAAGATAATTCTTATAATTTTATGAATAAACATATAGCAGAATGCTTTTATTAACAACAGCATTAACAAAATACCATACGGATTGTCTTAAATACATGCTGGAGATTGTCACGGTGTGTCTGTGTCTAGAGCAGTCCACAGTGTTGCAGCCACCCCTGGGTGATGGTAGGTGTGTCCCCTGTGACTGGAAAAACTGTTCTTCCGTATCGTTATAGTCATGCAGTTATGCAGTAAGCTTCTTCTTCTTCTAAAGAAAGATACTGTTCTCTCCTTATACTGTTCTCTCCTTATATACATAT
>JAUMTR010000013.1:11946305-11985909 GCA_032270685.1 Microctenopoma stevenorrisi | reverse complement strand
TCGGAACACAGAATGACTTTGTAACCGGAAGTCGGAAGTGGACCCGGTACCGGGTCCGTCGGGTTTAACAGGTTAAAGTCATATATATATATAATATACATTCTAAAGTTTTTTTTCTGTATTTACATTATGCTCTGTACAACCCACAGAGCAGCAACAGACATTTTTTTGCATCCTTTTTGAACAAAGGAATGATGTTTGGCCACAAGACATGCAATATTAAAAAGCCACTAATACTGGTGACTGCATAACACAACTGTTCCACTATCATTAACGATAAAGATCATTTTCAGTGTTTGTTTCATTTGGTATAATTTAAGCTATTTATCATTAAACGCAGTAGTATGTGCCGCTTAGTACTAGTTTACCAAAAGCAAATGATGGAGTCGGTCTGATAGGACTTTCCACAAACTTGGTGTATTTCTCATATTACTGTACCAATAATAAATACTGCAGTACTGAAGACTTCCCACACAAAACAACACTGAACACAATGTAATGTGTTATGATATTATGATATCATAATTTAATACGCCAGTACCCTGTAGTGTCTCTCTGTAGTATTACTTCACAGTATTTTATTCATTGCCATCCACGGTATAAAAAAGTCCACACTATCTGTCCATTTCTCCATAGATTCACATTTTAAACAAGAAGGTGGACTTCAGTCCCGTGCTGCCAAAGTGCAGCTCCAAGGATAATCTGAAGCACTCTCCCAGTGAAGGCAATGTATGTACCCTTACATCTTTACCCCCCCCCCCCAGCTGAGGAGGTGGGTGGTGGCCATATTTATTTGTAGTTTGTTCAGAGAATTCCAACAGCTAGTATTGTCATTTTTTTGTTTTTCTTTTTCACTTGAGTTTGTTACTTGCAGTCTGTTGAGACCTTTTGTCATTTTGTTGTGCTATTGTTACATTCTACTCACATACCCAGGAGTAGCCTGCGACAACATAGCAACTAGTTTGTCAGTTTTCTATTTTAGGTGCCTTCTTGCTGTAAGAAAAAGTGCCATAAACCCCCAAAATAGCTCTCGGCACCATGTGGCCTCGTGTTAAGAGGGAGCCAGATGAGCAAAACCATATGTTAGCAAATCTCTGCTGGGCTATTAAAATAGGACATCCTCCCTACATTCGTTTTTCTTAGTTTCCCATTTAATCCTGCTCTTAACACTGGACTGGTATGTGTGTCTGCTAACTGCCCCAGAGAATAGTTGTGCGTCTGGCATTGTGCTAAATGTGTTTTTTGTGCTCCAGACATGTCTTCCCATTTGCAGTGGTCCTAGTAGAATGCATTTATAAAGGTGCAATCTAGATTTTGCACCAATTAAATATGTTTACAAGCAAATTTAGACACGAAATGGAATTTGGTTTCATCTTCCTTTTTAGATGTTTCCCTTCCAGCAGTGGAATAAAAACCTTAGCATTAATAGTGCATTGATTTCTAATGCATTGGGGGATAATTTGTATTGTATTATATCTTTTTATTCCGTTTTCATTTTTATGCCTTTGTTCTTTTACTTACGACCTGAAAAACTTACTTATTATACATCAAATATTTAGACCTTAAAGAAAGCAACTAAAAAAGAACTGTGCTAATTTAGAGCTGATCCTGCAGTTTAGGACCAACACTGTCCCACTCGTATCTATAGTTAGTATCTGTCCCATTTGCCTACTGTTTAACCCCTTCTTACAAAAGTAAAGCATCCTCTTGTACCTGTTTTCTCTGGTGGCAGCTACATAGAGCTCTTTACTGTATATATCACAGTTATAAATTCTTATCATCCTTCCATCCTATGCTAATGTATTTTCGTTTGCATTAAAAGTCTAACTGCCAAAATTACTTTGTCCTGCAACATAGTCAATGCTGTGGATGCTGAGACATCAGACAAATCAGTGTTTCCTGTTAGGGTAGCCGCTGTGCCTGTCCCACAGCCAAACTATGTCAGATTTCTAGGGCAAAATATTTAAACAATGGGAGAATGGCAACTGTTTAAGAGATGTTTCAAGTGTCATGCCAGAAAGCCCACATGCTTCCTAACCTCCGCCCCTGCAGGTTCTCATCCCCAGTGTTAAGCTGGACTATAGCCATGTTCAGTCTAGGTGTGGGTCCTTGGACAGGCGGGGCTACTCAGCGGGAGGTGGAAACGTGAGTCTTGTCCACATTTGTCTTAGTGTACCTTTCAGTGTTTTGTTGTGTTGTGCTTCTTTCAGTTTCCTCTTCCACAGTTTCCCAGTTTATTGCCAAGTCACTCACCCATTAAGTCAGCAGTGCTGCTACTCTTTCACCATTGGTGGTTTGTGTCTTGCATAGAATTTATTAAAAAGCAAAAAAAAAGCAACTTACAGCCATTTGAAGGCCACAGTGACAAGGTGTGCTCCATCTGCACTCTCTACTTTCAGCAATATACTCATATGAAAACACAGTTACACAAGCTTGACAATAATGGAGATATTGTTATAGATATACAATCACCAACCTTAACTGTACTTGCTGATAGTCGAATCTTGCCTGTAAAAACAAAGCTTAAAGACAGTATTTTTTCTTGTTGTGTACAAAATGTAATGTGCAAAGATTATAGTCACACAGTAAACGTAAAATAAAAAACACTTTATGTCTGTGAAAAAACAGGATACTAACTTCATTCAAGATTCGAGAAGGTTTGTCATTTCGCCTGTTTTTTAAAGAAATACACAGGCTAAAACGAAATGTTGTTTCTCACTAGCTCCTGGCAGGGCAATAATCAAAAATACAAAAATAAAATACAATGAAAATAACCTAAAAACAAGACACATTCCATCGTCTCTCTGCTTTGTTCTGTACACACAGTACAATAGGTTGACATTGGCTTATCTAATTCGTATAAGAGCAGGGCCAGTGGTACTGTTTATGATTCACTGAAGAAACAGTCACCAGCCTTTGATGAAGAGAGAAAAGAACAGCAACCAAGAGTCAAACATTGTAGGTTGTAGGAAACTAAACACTGGAAATGTACAGCTTCAAACTGCGCAGAGAGAGAAGACACAAAGTAAATGACTTTTATTCATATTTGTATGTTGTTAATGTGCACAAGAAACACCCAGTTGTAACATTTCATTTCCCTTCTTGTCAACTTGTAAAATCAAACCTAGCTTCTCTGCAAATAAATGTGAACATAATGTGAGTTAAAAAGGATTGCAACCACACAGTGGATACATTTCACAAAGGTGTGCATGCTAGGCAAATGAGCCAACCTGCACCGACACAAACCATATTTCATATTTGTCTTCAAATTCAAATTCATGCTGTGTAACTTTGCTGGTGATGTGCATGTTTAAGGGACTCCTAGTAGACGAACAGGCCAAGATGCAAACTGTTCTTCTCGCTCATGGTGTTGTGGTTTGTTGTGTGGCTTGTTTTTTCTCCCAGTCTATTTAAGGGGGGAGAAAATTAAGAACACTAAATATTTGTGTAGAAAAAAGACACATACAGTATCAACTAAGGAGACAAAGTGATTGTTGACCACCTGCGTGTTCCAGGGATTCATCTTAGGATGTGGCGTATCTCCTTATGTCCATTGTGTTGTGTCTGAAGCTTTACAGCTCTGGTCTGTTTGCCGTCTCATTGGTTCACTCCTCACATGTCTCTCTGAGGTTTTCTCTGCAGATCTCCAGGGTGTGTTACATAACTACATGCCCCTGTCTCCTCTCTCATTCTTAGTTTACTCTCTAACACTGAATCTGCAGTTATGTTGTATGGTGTATTTGACAGATTTTCTGTTGCAGCACTCACATAGCTTGTATTAAATCTTTAGCAGGCCACAAGGACTGCTATTTACTCGTATTTTGCTCTTGTGCATTCTTGCTTGCGTTTTTTGATATTTCCACGCAATTAGACCACTGTGCTGCCATGTAGACAACTACTGCCGTTCATTCTCAGTCTATGCCTCATCATTATTATTAACCAGAAGCTAAAGTTCAGTGCAGAGCACAATACGTTCTTATATAACTGAAACACAAAAGGAGGATAACAGTTGCCTCTCCTATTGTAGCCCTCATTCGATAGCCATGAGCTCTGATGTTTTCTTTGTCTAACTTTGCTTCTTTCAGGTGCAGATACAGAACAAGAAGATTGACTTGAGCCATGTGACCTCCAAGTGTGGCTCTCTAGACAACATTCATCATCGGCCAGGTAACTTTCAGCCTGTGCTCAATCTGCAGTCAGTGTAATCCCTAACCTCACAATAGGAAATTATATGATGAATGTCCAGCGACCTCTAGGTCTTCTAAGATGGAGCAAGGTACTGTTTTGTTCAGTTTGGACTGTGGTTTGTATAATGGAAAGCTTCCAGGAGAGAATGTGTGAAGAGCATTCATCATCCATATATGTTGTAGCTTAACACGAGATTCTACATTTAGCAAAAAAAGTATGATCTCTTTGGCTTAGATAAGAGATAGAATAAATCCTTGTTATTGCATGGTAAATGCAGCATTATAGATCTCAGTCCATGCAGTCTCACCACTCTTATGCTAACTTAGCTTGCAAGCCTCGAGCTGAATTTGGATGCAGAATTTTGCTAGAATGGAAATAATAATGTTAACTGTGGCTCAGATCTCACTATGCAGATAATATATGCACACCTTATTTTAATTCACAGTGTAATAAGGTCCAAGGAATTTCACAGGAAACATGTGTTTTGGGATTTATCTGAATATAACAGACATTAAACTGGGCTGCATTTATTTGCCATCTTAAATCTTATTTGAATCAGGTGCAAAGTCATTATGGTTTGATTCCTCAAATCTTCTGATTCAGATTTTTTGGAAAAACAACGTTGACGTATTTTGTTATCACCGTAGGTGATGCTATAAGTTGATTTTCATAGGCTTTGACTTGTGCTAGCCTTCACAGTGTTAACGTCACACCAGGCACATATTCTATGAAGAATTTTTCTTGTGGATATAACATTTTCATAACTAATATACATAACATAACAAATTATGCGGAGCGGGCAATAGCGTGTTTTGATGTAACCATTTCATTTTTGTAAGTAGTCATGGGGGCTAAGATCAAAGCAATGAATTATTTAGCTTCATATTTTTGAATTTATCTCTCAACTTAAATGTCAATAAGTCTTTATTTGGTGATGTTGACCTTTAAGTGTGAAAGCAAGGCATTACATTTAATTGCACAAATTGCACTTTGTCCAAATAGTAAATATATTTGCTGTTTCCCTTCTGAAAGAAGAAACGTTACCACAGATTTGGCTGATGATAAGCTGACAAAGTAGCGGCAGAAGACGTGGACTGACAGCTCCATGAGTCTGTCTACAGGTGGTCGAATGTGGGAGGTGTTGTGCTTTCCCTTGGCCTTGTTGCGTTCTTTGCGTCTGTTGTGTGTGTGAATGTGGAACAAGTTGCTGATGAGCTGGACTGGGTCAGAACTGAACGGTGTTTTTCATCAATTTTTTTTTATCAAAGACTGCAAAAGAATCACACATTGTACTATATGGTTGGTTCAGTTCTCCCACTATTTTACCTAGTGTGTCTAAGAGATTCTGAGTTTTAGTAACTTTCAATGGTGACTGGTGAAATAATTTTGGGGGCGGAGGGGGCACTTTATCAAGTCAGTTTTCAGATGCTCTCTTCTATTAGCAGTACTGCCCCCCAAAGTGTTTATTCCAACCAGAGACAGTATGATATCAAAGCCAACTTTTGTAAGACTGGCAACGGAAACAGTATTTATGTATTTCTTATTGACTACAGACCTGTACTGAAGAGATGTAGGACGAACTAGAGCAGGGGTGGGCATTCCTGGTCCTTGAGGGATGCTGTCCTGTTCGTTTTCCAATTATCTCCGCCCTACACACAGTGTTCAGTCAACAAGAAGCCACAAGTGCATGGAAGTTTGGACCAGGAATGTCCACCCTTGGACTAGTGTGTTTGCTGTGGTGACTGCTTCGGGTCCTGCAGCTCCATCTGCTGGCCGCTACCTGCCTGTGTCTTCATTTTATGACCTGTATTCACTGAGAGTGAATACATGTCTCCCAGCAGACAGAAGGTTTGCTGGGAGAAGGCAAATTTCCTTTTTCCTTTCTTTTACAATTCTTACCACCATGTGAATCAGTGTAGTAATCTAATCTCTGTTTTGTCTTTAAAGTTTTTACACTGCATTTTTTTTTCCCCAGGGGGCGGTAACATCCGTATAGAAAGTGTGAAGTTGGACTTCAAAGACAAAGCCCAAGCCAAGGTGGGTTCCCTGGATAATAATCACCACATGCCTGGTGGAGGCCATATAACGGTGAGTGTCAGCTTCATGCTCCCATTCCATGATTTAAAGGAAGACACTGAGTTTTTGAGAGATTGTCTATGAAAACACAAACATATTTGGCAGGTTACCCTCTAAAGTAAAAACTTTAAACTTGAAAAGCTACGTACACGAATATTATGACTGTAATCATAACATAATGTCGAGTATATTGGTTAAGTTTTATGTTTAAAAAATATTTTCTTATGTGTAACATAACTTAAATAGTAATGTAGATATATGGGACGGTGGCACAGTAGGTAGGGCAGCTGGCAGATGGTTAACTGTTGGTGGTTTGCCTCCCAGACCCTCTCTAGTGCTGGTCCCCAGCCTAGTGGCGACAGGTGCATCAGAAAGGGCTCTTATGTAAAATGATCAATCAAATATGGTGACCCCAAAAGGAAGCAGCTGAAAGAATTTACCTTTTTCCAACAGGCCAATCTTTCAAAAACTTATTGTATTCCTGTGACGGTAGCAGTAAAGGTATAGTATACACCATAATTAATAAATAATATCGATCCAGGTCAGGTTGATTGGGTATTCACTTCTGCTCTTATGTCAACATAACAGTAAAAGAAACTGGCTGTGATTGAAGTCAATAAAAGAGATTTCTGTGACATTTACTCACCATTTGCAGTCGTTCCAAAGCTGACTCACTAAGATCCAATGTATCATTCATTTTACTGAATATTTGACATGATATGAAAATGTGTACCTTCTCCTTTCACACCAACGTTATTGAGTAGATTGAGAGCCACAGGCTGACGTTTCGGGACCATGCCAAGGCCAGAGTAGACCATGGAGCTGAAATCGTCATCCAGTCACCGGGCCTGTCTGGACTGGAGTCTCCCCCCCGCCTCCGGGACAGCCACCTATCCTCCTCTGGCAGTCTCAACATGATGGAGTCACCACAGTTAGATACCCTGGCTGAGGATGTCTCTGCGGCTCTGGCTAAGCAGGGTTTGTGAACACTGGATTCATCTACTGCAACCCAGGCATCCTCACCCAAAGTCTCTCAAACTTTTCTCAACATATCCACTACAAGATACATCTCTTAACTAAGTAGAGACTCGACTTAGGAGCTACTGTACTTTGGTCCTCTTTATTTCTTGTCTTCTTTAAACCCTAATATGTGTTAATTCTGGTTCATTTGGTTGGCCTCTCTTTGAATGACGTTGCATAGAATAGTTCAGTCTAAGCGCTGATCCTAGATAAGATTAAGTATGTTACGGTCAGGTATTGGCTTGACTGGCCCAGGATTAGTGTTTTAAAAAAAGTGACAGCCTTTTTTTCTACTTTAAGTAAGAAGCAATGTGGCCAGCACACCACGCAGCACGTATTGTTCTTGCTCAGTAAATGTGCATGGATGCCAAATCCCTTAACAAACAAAGCATCCTTACTCTAGGTCATTCTTGTCATCCAATATATAATATATATTTAGCAAATATATATATATGGAAAAATGTATAAAAATAAAAGTTCTTTGCCATCTACATGTCCTTAAAATATTTTAAAATGAAGTGACAATATGGCTACAAAATACACCTGTAAAATTGCATTATTGCAAAAAAAAAAACTAGGTCATGTTATGACAAGCATGTATTGATTAAAATATCAAAAGAGGCTATTTTGTAATTTGAAAAATGATTTTAGTAAGTTATTATACTCAGTTATTGGGTAAAGATTAAACAAGTTCATGTTTTGTAGTTATTAGTTGGTTACAGTGTAATGCTTGGTGACAATGTCAGACAGCTGGTTTGGTGTCGCTGAGGAATGCATCTCAGTCCCGTTGAAGAGCATCATATACAGTACTTATACAAACTACATCAAAAAACAATGGTAAACCCTGGAGTTCATCCCACAACGCCTCAATTAAAAATAAAGACAGCTAAAACATTGTCTGCTGCAAATAGCTGCAGAGAATACGTGAATGAAAAGTTTGTGTTTCTCCACCAACATAGCCTGATGTTGCACAGGATGCTTTATTGTCTGAACCACAGAGGAAAACACTACATTTTGCAACCTGAGATTTAGCAGAAGCACCTACGTAGAAATATGTCTGTGTGCGTGTGTGTGTGTGTGTGTGTGTGTGTGTGTGTGTGTGTGTGTTTGGTGCAGATTCCATGCCATTTTACCACAGATGCTACAGTATCTGGGTGTTTTCTTGCAATATGTGGGGAAGAAATTGGGAAAGAAATTGTAGGAAAGTGGAGACAGAAAAGTATAATGACAGAAATAATACGATCCACTCCTGTTACATCTGCTAGGAAAAAGCGTTTGGGTTATCTCGTTTCTTTTGGGACATCATCTGTGGTATATTCTGCCTCCTGCCTAATTACTGCTCTCACCTGAGACTGTTTGTTTGCTTCAGTGTTTTTTCTGCATCCCCATCTCCGTGTGCCCCTCCCTATCTCCTGCTCCACCCTACAGCAACTGTAAATGTATTTAAAAGGTCAAGTAGATGTACGCAGTTTTTCTCTTGTTGATATGACTCCAAGTACACTAATTAATGACAATAAAAGGACAAAAACTGACACGGAAGTATTTTGTTTTTTTTTTTCAAAAGACAAGAGAAATAACAATTTGATATTGACATTTTGAAACCCATGGTTCCTGTGGGCAGTAGAGTGGTGTAGTGAGTTTACTCACTGGTAGGTTGAGGGTTAATTGGTGGCTCTAATATTAGCTCTAAACTGCCCATATGTGTGAATGATTGTCTGTTTCTATATGTCAGCACTGTGATAGACGACCGGGCCAACCTGTCCAGGGTGGGCTCTGCCACTCACCCAATGAGAGACACCGGTGACATTTTAAATAGAGGACTGGGTTGATGCAACTCTCATGTTGTATCTTTGAGGTAAATATGTAGCTTAGCATAAAGAGTGGAAACTGCTCTAACTCTCCACAAAAGTTGCAAAAAGCTGCAGCATCTCTATATCTTAATAATAAAGAGTAAAAAGTGCATGTTAGATTGATTGTTACCTGTGGTTCCACATTTAATAGACAGACATGAACGTTATATTGAGCTTCACATTGACTTGACTCTCGTCAAGAAAGTAGGAGTATTTAATATAAATATTTCTTTAATGTGATTCTGTCTGAATCCATTATGCAAATGAATTGCATCAAATACACCGAGTCAAAAATTCAGGATTAAAAGCGGAGTTTGTGAAAAGTTTATTGTGAAATGGCAGAGGATACAATAAGTTAAGACTTGGGGATGGGTTGGGTGTGGAGTGGAGTCGTTTAGATGGCCAGTCCTGGGCAAAACCAGTCAGTTCACTGGCAGTTAGACGGGAGGGGACGGTCCTCATTATCCTAACTTCCCCTCCATCAGTGTTCCATTGCGAAAATCACTAGCGATTTAAAAAAAACCCACTGAGACCAGGGGAGTTGGGAAAAGAAGAATCTTGTGGGAAATTGGGATGGCTTCCTGAACAGCAAGCGGACGATGAGAGGAAAAAAAAAGCACCATTTGGACAAAGGAGATAAAAAGTTTTAAACAAAACAAACAAAGGTCTCAGGAAATGACATCTCATAGTCCTTTGTTCCCCCTGCTTCCTCATGTGGTACATGAAGCAGCGAGTGGATGTCGTGACACCATGGGGTCTGCACATATATGATGCTCACCGCCTCAGCGGCAGGTTCCTTACACAGACATGATGTGCTTGACAAAGGCTGCAGACAGAAAGGGAGGAAAGAGAAGGAAATGAGTGGGTGAGGAGGAGAAGAATAGAAAAAAGAAAGTTAAAAGTTTGCTAGGCTTGAATACGAAATGCCCCTTTAACAGAATGAATTTTGTCAATGACTTTAATAATCATTTAAATAGTATATAAGTAAATATATACAACTTTTTTTTTGTATTATTTGTTTCTCACCCTCATAGTTGATACAGCCGTTTTCATCCTCCTGTCCTGCCATGAGAGAATCAATCTCAGCCTCGGTCATCTTCTCTCCTGTAGCAGAAGGAGAAGCAGCCACTATTAATAACACACAGTTGCACACAGCAGCACAGAGGAACACATCAGGGACCTGGCCTGACTCACCCAGTGTTGACAGAACAATGCGCAGCTCAGCACCCATCACTGTGCCATTGCCCTCCTTGTCAAAGACGCGCAGACCCTCAACGTAATCCTCGTATCCCGCCTTGTTTGGGCTGTTGATGATGGTCTGGAGCATGGGCAGGAAGCCCTCAAACTCTACTCTCTTGCTGGCCATGTCTGTATGAACATTTGGACATATTTGGTAAATTACACATTTCAGCCTTAATCCCAACATGCTCTACTCCTCTACAGGATATTAGTTTGATATGTAAAGAACCATTTTCCCCTAGATGTCATTAGGCATCATTTTACCATATTGGTTTAATACTACAGGCACACATGATAGTATTGCTTTTCTGTGATTTAACTAAAGAAACCCTGCAATTAAAAACTCCAAACTCTGCAGGTTGAGAGAGTCATGGCTGACCGCCTCAGCTGGATGTGAACAGGTGTGAACTTCAGCACACATGACTACACCCAGCTGTGACAGTGCATTGCTTCGTGCACAGTGTCATACCTCACGGGGCAGGACAGCACGCACAGCAGAGCTGCAAATTTAGCCCCAAACTGGCAGCGCAAGCTCGACTTTCACCTTGTTAGTGTTCGTTCAGACATTCAGGCATTCTCCAGCTGCAGTCTGATTTCCCAGGAAACGAACTTCACTGATGCCAGTCAACAAAATAGTTACTAATAGTTTACTCTCAAAATGCAGAGAGTTTGTACCTAAAAAAGACTTTAAACATCACCTCATACAAGTCAGTAGAGATCAGTTGTAGATGATTCAACCTCAATAAGATTGCCATACACATTATGACCTAGTTACGCTATATGCAAAACAGACAGACAGCTCTCTTACCGTCAGGAGAGGGGTTGCCCAGAATTTTGTTCACCTCCTTGTTGGTGGGGTTCTGTCCCAGAGCGCGCATGATGTCAGCGATCTGGTTGTACGCCACCTTGTTGTCACCCACCCTGTCGAACAGACCGAAGGCCTCCCTGTAGTCTGCAGAGCGGAAGTAGGAGATGATTACATCAGTCATTTTTATTAAGTGGTCTGTGTCCACCTGTGAGTTTATAGTAAAGCTTTTATTATGTCCTGTATGATATTTCTACTCTTTTGATCAAAGAAACATAAATGATTCAACAGTGACAGTATCTCGTGCTCTATAGTATTTCAAAGAGAAACGGATATTCTTGTAGAAGCTGAAACTTGCTATTAACATGTGTAGTATTATGTACTTTTAGAATCAGATTTATTTTCTTAATTATATCACTTCACTGCACCAGAGTTACATTAGGGATAAAGTTGTGGAACCAGTGTGGCAGTTATTTGCTGTGGTTTGTGGACTGTGGTTTAAGTCTTATTTGTTGTGTTTCATTTTTACTTGTGCAGCTCTTTGGTCAGCTGTCATGCTGTTTTTGAATAAATAAATAAACTTTGTATAGTAACGTATGTATTTAGGGGTTTGCATGTCTGCTGCCAGCAGGTGAAATCAGCTCCTCTAAGAACTGACAGGAAAAACAAGGGCAAGACATGTAAAGGCTGAACTGACTCCTGGTCGCAGCTGTCTCCATCTCTCTCTCTCTCTCTCTCTCCCTCTCACCCAGGCTATGAGTTCTTTTAAAAGACCACCTTGGAATTGATAAACATAGCTGAGAATATGAGCCCCCTTCTTTAAAAGGCAAGACCCTCTGTGGGTGAGCTGAGCAAAAGTAGGGAATGCTGACTGCAGCCTATCACGAGCCCGCCGGACCACAGGTCTGGTGTGATGGTGTGTGATCCAGGGCCACAAGGGACTGTGAAGCACCCAGGTGTCTCTTTCTATCAAACACCGTTGTTGCGCTATTCTTCTACGACACCACCCTGCTGCAATCCCTGACATGTGCTGCAGATGTTGTGACACTTCTCGTGTCACCTGCAAGCGGCCAAATAAAAAAAAAAGCGATTGGTTGAGCAGCTTTGTGACGCTGTGCCTCCACAGTCATTAAATTAACGCTCTCTACATGTGCTCTCCAGCTGCTATGGTTAGTATGTGATATGTTCCACACTTAAAGTTTAAACGTGCTTATTGTATATGTTAAAGGTGGTGATGAGCACACTGTGTTTGGCAATCCTGTAGATATTGAGCCTTAGATGTACAATACGTTGCTTTTTTAAACAGCATTACTTGCTAAATGTTGAACTGACATGGGTTCATTCAAATTTTTCTTCATGTAACTATTAATATGTGCTAGTAATGAAATCACAAATTTGTTTGTGACGCTAACATTTGGATATTTTCTTTGTGTGTTATGTGATATTATGTCAGCTGGAAATATATATTTAAGAATAATTGCGTGTTGTGGGCTATAAATCATGTGGGAGGAAAAAGTCAAATGGGGTTTACATACCTTCAATCTGGTCTGCACTGAATTCCACCTGCAAGCCAATAAGAAAGCAGCCAGGTCAGCATAAAGCACACAAATGAAAGAGTTCTGACGAGCAGTGAAATCAACAACACGCCATTTTTATTCAAAACAACAGCGCTCCCAGGCCTACTTCCACCTAATCTAGACTAATTCATTCACTCTAAACCAAGATTAATCTTTGATGAAATTAGCATCAGACTCTGCCACCCGATCGAGGGCCATCTTTAGCTACATTAACATGTCCACATTTGGTGTCCCACTGCAATACTGGACACATTAGTCACCAGTTGTTAGTCCAATCCAGAGAGCCAGGGGGTGTAGGCTAAGCATGGTGAGCTATCCACGGTTCTAGTCCTTCTCCTCAGACCTCTGCATAACCTTCAACATTCCCACCTGCTGCTCTGAGTAACTCACCACGCCGCGTGAAACCGTCCACTCTGGTTTTCTCAACTCAGTTATGTAGTGTACAAAAGAAAGACAGAAGTGCATTGAGTTTAAGATCCCAGCCTCATCATCTTTTTTTATATGATAAGGATGAATAACTACGCTTCATCTGTGAACTGTAAACGAATGCACACCCATGATCAGTCCCTCCTTAGTCCCATATCCACATTCCTACAGATAACAGGAAGACGCACAAAATAAAAACAGCCCTTCTCCACTTAGGGGACCCACTGCAGGGGGTCTACTGCCACTATTAGTTCAAAAGTCACATCCCAGCTCTTCCTGAGCATCCATCGTCCTATCTCCATCCCTCCCCACGGCAGACCTCATCATGCTTTCACGTCATTCTACCTTGACGGCGGACAGGTCGATGGCGGGGGCCGCTGCGGGGGCAGGCGCTGGCTCGGGTGCCGCTGCCGGTGCCGGCGCAGGTTCGGCCTTCTTCGCGGGAGCCTTAGCGTCCTTCTTGGGTGCCATTTCAGCGGATAGTAGAACTACTTTGACCCTGAAGCGCAGACAATTCCGGGTTGCGGTGACAACACAAGGAGTGTATCACAAAGTGGAGGGAACTCGGAGCAAGAAATCCCCGCATGGGCGTATATATATGAGGCTATTTTCCCTCCTGACCCCCGCCGACGCTGCTCCCCTGTAAGGATTGGACAGCATGTGGGAGGGATGCGTGCGCGCTCTAAACATGGCCTAAGTGTTTATTCACGTCTTCTACCTATAATCACAAACCAAAACATTCCCCTGGTCTGCGATAATATTACGTTTTAAGATCATTCAATGTAAAACCAATTTCACTGTCTATATATATTATATATTATATATATATATATATATATTATATATAGATTATATATAATCTACAACTATAGTCTTAGTGAACATAAACATTAAACTTTGCATGGAGCACTTCACCTAAGTAAAGAGTGAGTTGCTTCACATCTTACTCAGAAAAGACCAGACTCTGTCAGGTAGAAATTAGAGTTTGAAGGGATGGTCAGAAATAAGACACTGATAGACTAGAGGCCAGGAGTTCCTAGAAAATAAAAGACTCTCTTGGTCACATTGATGGTGCACACCAAAAGCAGTATCAACTGAGGAGCTTATGTTAATATATCAACATGTGTTTTTAGCATTTTGTCTTGTTTGTTTGTTCTTCAACTTATGACCAAACTCATTTTCATCTCCCATTATATCACTGATGGAATTACAGTATAACTCATCACTGATTGTTTTTTCCGGTTTCATCAGTAGTTCCATCTACTGCTGTGTAGTCAAGCATCACACTGTACTTTATTTCAAAGTTCAGCTTTCAGAAAGTTCCCAGAGTCTTCAGGAATACAATTTGCTTATATTATCCTAATGATTTTGGAAAATAAAATACTTTATATATATATTTAAAATGATGCATGATACACCAAGGATATCAGCATTTAATGTAATGGTGCAAAAATTACAACATGGCATCTTTAGTTTAATAATTTACACTGTGTCAGCTGTAGCAAACAAGTTTATAATATACAGTGTATGTATTGGTGTAAAGCAATGTAAGTTGACTTTAAAGGGGCAGGGATTGGATGAAGATGTAGTAATAATTATACCTTTTAGCTGTAGCAGTGAGCCATTGTTTATTCTTTACTTTACCTTACTTTTTTCCTAGCTACATATGCTGGGTAGGCAAGAATCTGTGTTCAATTTGGGGCTCTGCTTTGGTGGGGGATGCTGGCACCCACTCTGGGGGAAGACATGGAGTAAAAAGCACAAGGAGCTAAAGATTTAGTAGAGCATTCAGCTGCTGATGCCAGTAACTCAGCCAAGGCAAAGAGCGCAAAATCTGGCTCCTTAATTCTTATCTATATCCGTCTCCCAGGGCCATTGGTGCAACCCTGCCCCCACCACAATGACAGGGCCAGGTGATGATGGAACTGCATAAATTCCTCCTGCCCGCAGCCCCAACTCCCCCCACTTGCTTTCACTGGCCCCATCTCCACATACGCCATAGAAAGCCTCAGTCCCGCAGCTGTCATGTAGGTTCACCCCCGGCACCTAACTGCACCTTCTGCAAGTCTGACTTCCCTTCACTCCCTCCCCCTAAAGAAACTTTGCTCTGGTTCTTGCACTTGTGCTGCAGTCCAATCTGAATATTTCAATAGAATCTTTTGCAGCACGGTAAATCAAGACTTGAGTAACTAAACTCAAGCAAGTGATCAAGTTTAATTGGCAATCATGCTTGGCCTAAAAACCCTTGTTAGGAAAGTCATATACAGCACTGAGTTTCATGTGAGCTCCATGTAATCCACTGCAGACATTGTTGAGAGGTCAATTTGTGTGCGTGCGCTTATCCAGTGAGAAGAGTTACAAAGCAGTGTACAAACTGTGCCAACTCAACGAACCCTCTGCAAGCCCTCTATAATTTAAGAGTTCTATACAAATAACAGGGAACACTTAAATTAGTTTGTTGTACTGTTAAAATTCTATATTATCTGACTTGTTTATCAGTGCGTCAACGTTTTTTGCGAAAGCCATACTGGAGATGTGAGGTAAGATATCCTAAAGGGAGTTAGGGGTGCAACTGTACAGTAAAGGGCACGACAATGACACATGCCATCCAAAGATCAGTTTCAACAACCACTCCAGGTGACGGCAGCTGATGTCTGAATGAGGAATTCATTCTGAATGACGAAGGAGGAAGCAGAAATAACAATTTGAAAAGTTTAAGAAGTCATTGATTGTCTGTGAAGATTGTCCGTGGGAATTTTATTGCAAATATTCCTAGACATTTAGCTACACATTTTATGTACAACATTTTATGTGGCCTGGTAGCTCAGATAATGCTGGGATAAGCATCAGACTCGGATGCAGATAGTTTTATGACCGAATCGAATCCAAGCCCAAACTCCTTGCCCATCCCCCGTACCAGGTGTAGGGGATGGGTTTCTGCCAAGCAAAGGAAAGCAAAGTTAATGTATGACTGAACATTGAGGAAACTTGCAGACTATAGGAACCATTTACGTTTCAACTTGAGATGCAGAGAATCGGCTCATCCACACATCATTTTTAGCTATGGAGTCAAACAACTAGATGGAGTTTAAGTTTAGCAAATACTTCTTATTAACAGAGATCTTACTATGTAACAGGGCGGCTTTTATGGATGGATTAGTTTACTGTGCAGCCAATTTAACACAGTTATTTCACTGTTAAATTCTTCATGTCTACATTCATGTGTACAGGTGTACAGCAACACAGGTTCAAGATCTGACTTCACTAATTGTTCGTGTTCTGATTACAACAGTGGCGCCTTAGCTTAGCATGTCAGCATGCTAGCATTTAATAAACAGAAAAAAAGTCCCCAAGTCCCCAAAGTGTTATACAAATGGTACAAAATTAATTTTCACAAAAGCCCAACTTGTAGTAGGTTCAGTATTTACAGTCTGAACCAATGTGGTGGGCCAACCACCCAACTGACCAACTGACCGACATAACAACATACCAACATTGGCATCCTTAGAGCCAGCTAAAAAAAGATACTGTAGGTACTGTAAGAAGCCAATAACCCTATCACCTGAGAGTAGTTTCTCCATTTTTATTGGACAGCCAATGCACATAGTGATGTATACTTTAAATCCCTAATAAAGTATAGCACGTGGAAGCAGATGTTTTACTGTATGTATGAGCAGAGCCAAAAACTCGTTTTTATGCATCACTGTAGTAAAAACAGAGATCTGAGAAAAAAGAAGCTATTCTAGATTAGAGGGAATGAAGCTACTATTGTTATATTATAACTCTAATGTGAGGAGGTTAACTCGTGCAAGGTGGTTAGTTAATCTGTCTTCTTCTAAAAAACACTGATCTATAAATGTCTCAGTTAGGACAAAGACAAGCTGTTAATGACAGCTGTAAGAGCTATAGATATTTTACTTGACCCATGTTCTTTCTTTAGCAGTCTGGTCTTCCAGTTGGCCGACATGGTTATTTAGCTCATATATATTTGTACCTTTAATCAATACAACACAGTTAATTGTCTATTAGAGGGGCATAGTGGAAGCTTTCTTTCACCATAAATGTGGGTATGTAATGACACCCAAAGTTCCTCTTCTACAAAAACTGTAAAAATTGCTTATCTTTCAAACATAACCATACGTAATTTCCTGAGCCTAAAGGGAATGAGAACAGATGAAACATCAGTGACCACTACTGGGAAATTGGGATGTTTAAGCTAAGTTTAATCAGTAAACGACAATGTGATAAAACTACCAAAGTGAGGTGGAGGACAAAATGGAACAGAACAAATAGAGTTCATTTAAACGAAACACTATAATTATCAAACTACTTCTTTCTATTTAAATAGTTTAATCTCATTACCATGAGCAGCAGTCAGAAACATAGATGCTGTGGGCTACAACATATTAAACTCATGGCTCCAAAATGTTAAAACATTAAAAAATAGACCTTCGTGAAATTAGAGTATGAGAAGAAAGATTTGTCATCAATAATCTTTTGCAAACTGATGTTGTTTGATCTTTCTTTTCTTTTCAACTCCCTAGCTCAACACACTAGCTTTGTCCTTGGGGGGTGTGGGCACTACAACTGTCCATTCCCAGGCATGATCTAAAGCACTGGTGCCTTCTTGTTGCTTTGCATCTCTCAAATGTGCCCTCTACTTTGTACTATTTCCAACTTGGGCCTTCCAGTTTAACAGAAGAAATACCATTCCTGTCACTGGAACCAGGACTAAAACATCCACTGTAACATTATGAGCTGTGTAATTAGGCTTCTATCAGTGAGACATGACGCGGAGGAATTGATTTTAAGATACAGAGCCTCTTGATTAATGAAATGTGAAGAACCTGAGCTTAAGGAAAAAAAAACATGATGAGTGAAGTGTGGTGCAAGATTCCAACGATAGCACAAGGTCCCAGTTCACATGGCTTTTTGCCTTTGTTGGAGTTGGTGCATCAATATGGTTACTGTAGAGCGGGGTATGATAGCGAGCACTGATCCACTTACCCTGCGAAACAAAACATGTGACAGAAGTGACCCAGTCAGTCATCTGGGATGACTAGAGAGTAGATTTTGGACTTTGGTTCTGTCCACCTCATCCCCCTCTTCAAACCCACAGTGCTTCCTTCCCTGCCCACCAACCATGCCAAAAGGAATGGGGCTGTAACTGAGCCTGCGGGGACAGATGGAGCCTATTTATAGTCTCTATAGAGAGGTGTGAAGTTTCTTGGGATTTCTAGGAGCGGGGGCCATGGCTCCTTAAGGGGACTGAATGCTCTATTTCCCTCTCTCGCTCACTCAAAAGCCCTCCGCTGGCCACACAGGGATTAGATGGGGGCAGGCTAAACAAAGCTACTCACTGCCCTTTTTACTGGGGACACCACATCACTACAGAAGAAGGGAATCCGATACCAACCAAAAGAAACAGTCTCCTCCTTCCTCTCTCTGGCTGATGTCTCGGTCTTTCTTGCTTTTGGCTGGAGTGGCTATTACAGCCAGGACAATCACACCGTCTTGATACCATGATGCCATCAACCAAAACAAGAATGGTGATGCTGTATGTTGGTCTTCCTTTAACAGGACAGCACATATTGTAACACTGATTCTGGGAGGACAAAGTAATAAGGACAGATTTTGTCCTTACTTCTGGTGTGTCAAAAAAAAGTATTTTAAAATAATGTGTAATTTCAAGCATCATAAGCTATGAGTCCAAAAACATTTCTGATCTGCTGCATTTTAAACGCTGTCTCAGCATGGTTCTCCTCTTAATGGCTAATGTAAGGAACTACTTCTGCTATTTGCTATCCAAATACTTAATGTTAAATTAGTTGGATTTGATCAGAGAAATGAAAGAACACCATCTACCATACATGAGAGGAACCATCTATTATAGCTGTCATCTCTGGGCCATGACTGTGCTTGGAAACCTGGCTAAGAGAACCACGAGAAAGCCTGCCTGACTATTTGCGTCCTCTCTTAAGTTTAGTCACCATCTGAAACTCACACTTGAAACCGCAGACAATGTGGGGTGCCTCCACTGAGGACAGACACTGGACCTCATTAGGCTGCACCCTAGCCAATCAGTGGAGGAATTTAGTAGGCAGCTAATCACAGCCCTCCCAGCAATACAGGACCATGCAGTACATTACACAAGCTTCTCATGTTCTGCTAATCATCACCTAGCAATTTTCCATTGTTTGTGATTCATTTAAATATTGACACCAAGTAGCCAGGGCCATATTTTGAAAGAACACCTGTTCCAAAAATAGAAACAGAGAAGATAAGAGCAATCATTTGAAAATAACAGATTCAAATGAATTGTAATTGGATTGTTGCTAAATTAATCTTGCACATTTCAGGGGAGAACATATTTTTTCACTTCTGACATATGTCCTCAAATTAAATAGCTACACTAATGTCAATGTATGTGTATTTACTTTTTACCATAAATATTACTATATATACTCTCACAGTAGCAAACAATATAGTTTCAATAGTATTTATACTCCTACTGCTTTATTTGATATTAGACAACAACACTATGTAATGTGGACAGTATGTCAAAATCTTTGTGCCTTCATATTGTCACTGTCTAAAAATATTTACGCACTTGATGTGAAGCTTATTCCATTTCAATAATAATTCCCTTGATTAACAGTCTTATAGGGCTATTGTATATAAGCTACTCTCAAGGACAACTTCAAATAAAACGATTAACTGCTTTACGTGGAGATGAGGCTTCATCAGCAAACAGTATGTACTGACGTCTGTGTTTCCAAAGCCAAATACAGAGACAGTGGGAGTTAATACGCTTACTCTTACTTAACCAAAGTCACACAAGTTAATATCAATCCTCACATTTTATCCAGTACTCTGCAGCATCACATATGTTGCTGTCCTCTGCTGGAGTGTTTGGACTAACTGTTTTCAGTTTTAGTAACAGGATCCAATTTAATGCAAACCACCTCGTAAGGGTCAAGGGGGGTGATGGAGCCTATCTCAGAAGTCATCCGGCAGGTACACCTGGACACGTTGCCAATCTAGCCCAGGGCCAACACAGAGAAACAAACAACCATGCTCATCCACACTCACTGTCTGGATCACCTCATATAGTCAACGCATTTGTTCGTAAATATTTAGGTCAAACCAAATATTGGCATTTATCGTTTGCGGTGAGTGCAAAGAATGGAAGAATAGGCAGCGAAAGAAGAAGAATGTTAATAAGCAGCAAATGGGCAGGTTGTTTGGGCCAGGAACTGAAATCATACAGCTCTGAGGCTAGAGGGGACATCTGCAGAAAGGAACAGAGAGAGGGAGACAGAGAGGGTGAAGCACAACAGCAGGACAGAGAAAACGCAAAGTTAATGACATGCAATGGTGGCACATGATTAGAGAGAGCAGCAGGGAGAAGAGAAGAGAAGAGGAAAGGAGCTGACTATAAGTTATAAGCTTTGATGAAGAGGACGGTTTAAGCCTAATCTTGGAGGTAGAGAGGGTGTCTGCCTTCTGAACTGGGATCTGGTTCCACAGGAAAGAAGCTTGATAGTTAAAGACTCTGCCTTCTAATCCACATTTAGAATTTCTAGGAATCACAAGTAGACCTGCACTCTGAGAGCGAAGTGCTCTGCTGGGGTGGTGTGGTACATTATTGGTGCTTTATCATTAAAGGCTTTATTTTTTGGTAGATTCTAGATTTTACAGGCAGCTCGAAGAACAGGGCTTGCTATATTCCAAACCCTGTGAAACTTCCTTTTTATCATTTAGAAAACTAAAAGCATTGTTCAGTCAGTGATTATCAACATCTACTAAAAATTAAAGTCACCCACTATAATCTTTGTATCTATATCTTTTTATCTGTATTAAATACATCATGTCTCTAATAGTATTATAAATATATGATAGAAGGTCTGAGATTTCAGATAAAAACTCTGAGTCAGGAACAGGAGGACGGTATACAAGCTGTTTTTTTTATTTTGGGTAGAGGAGACTAAGGATGAGGCTCTCAATAGAATTATAACTAGATTTAGTTCTTTGGCTGACTAATAAACTTCATTAAATTGCTGCTACTCCCCCACCCACACCTGTACTTCTACAGAAACATGATATGACTTTGGGGAACTGACTCAGTGAAACTGACATATATCCGTGACTTTCAGTGAGACTGAATGAATCTCTTTGACGGTCACTTGTCAAAAACCTCTGAGTAGTTTAAGCAAAGATCACCACTGGGTGTCACCAGTACTCCACAAATCAAGAAGGAGAGCCTGGGTTAAATTCAGGCAGGAGGAACATAATCTGCAGGTCAGCAGGGGGGCATTAGTCTGGAGGAATGCAGATCAATAAAGAACTAACTTAGAACAAACTAATTTGACAAAAAATAAAAGAGGAGATAGTCTGCAATGTATGTATTTCAACAGTACGTATTTAAAAACACATTATATATATATATATAATTTATATATATTTTTTTGCTAAAGGTTTGCTAATAGAATTATCAACCTTTTAAAAAGTTGGATAGACAGCAAAGCACATTTCTCAAAGTCCAAATTCTGGAGAGTTTTTTTCTGATCTGCACAGGTCCTATTACTCACACCCACTTTGTTCAGACTGCTGAACCCAGCAGAGTGGCATTCAGGCAGCCTTCTCCACAGAGGACCAGTCTTGCAGTGATCAGCAAATACACAGAACTCTAATCCCACTACCATGGAGCCTGCTCATAGTCAGTTTTGTCTTTTTTCCAGGCAACAGACTCACAGAAAAGGCTGTAAAGAGTTTGCTGCACAGAAAACAATACATGCAAGTTGGCTTTAAGCAGGTGCCTTCATTCCCAGTTGGCATACGTTTCTTCAGCGTTCTAAAGTGAAGCCTGTTTGTGTGATCAATATTTTCTCCTGTAGACATAGTTCAAAGTCTTTAGTCTTTTTTTCTAACGCATAGAAAGGCCGTTGCTTAAAACACTGCATCTATGAATCAAAAACGCCATTTTAAGGTTAAAGCTTCTAGTTTTAAAACAACAGAAAGAAAAGCAAAGCACCTGTATCAGAATTTAAACAAATGTGTTTTCCTGGTTCACCACTAAGTCAGAGTATCAAAAAAGTAACAAAAATTGAGTTTAAATGAAGACCAATCTGAAAGCTGTGCGCTTGTTGCGTTGAGAAAAACAACGCCCTCGCGGCCAATCGGTCGAAACGTCTATGAAGACACGAGGGGCGGCTCGAAACTCATCAACCCATCTGTCTTAAACGGTTTCGTCTCTCGTAGTTGTTCACTTAGGGTGCTGTAAAACGGTGTGCTTATCCCATCATCCCTGAGACATAGACCAACTTCTCATCTACGGACGTGGTGCTTTACAGAAGGAGCAACTTTTATGCTAATATGACCAAAATCCTGTTAGCTTGCAGCGTAGTCAAATCCCTGAGAGAAGGATGCGTGGTTGGCAGAAGAGTGAGAAACACCTCGTGCTGGCTGAGATTTCAAACTACCAAACTTTTGAGCGTGAAGGTAAGAAAGAAAGTTATATGGTAGAACTGTTGCTACCTGCGGTAAATGCAGGAAACCGACTTTTTTGGGGTTTGGCAAGAACATACAGCGGAAACCGAATCCCCCTTAAAAAACACTGAAGTGTGTGATGCTCTGTCTACACACTCGTTTCCGAACACATAAGAAAGTCACTGAGGCCTTTTCACAAATCAACAGACAGTTTACCTGTATTCGGTGTGTATCCAGCACGTCAACCACTTCATATTATTTGATAAATGAAACGTGTAGCTCACAACCGGTAGCTGACTTAACTCTTGCATCAGAAACGTCGCATGGTGGACAGCAGGTTGCAGCTTGTTGAAACATTTCAAAAAGCTGCAAATTGTAACCGTGCCAAATAAAAAGGTGGCACTTTAAGTACAATATAATTTATTTATTACAGAATAATAAAAAATATTGTCGTTTTTGTCAAGATTTCCTAGCGATGCTACGCTAATGTGACGTAGCGCGTATCTGCGGGAAATGGACTGCGTCATGTGTGTGTTAAATCTCTGCGAGTTGCGTCATCTTAAGTAATTCCAACGTGCAACGTTTTACACATGCCCAGGTAAGCACACGCATTTCCAACTGTAGTGGACAGTTACGTTTCAAAACGTTATTGTTTGCAGGATGGAATTTATTCTACCAATGTTGAAATACATATTCAGGGATGAAGGAGTCATTTTATATACAATGTCTTCAGAAGGTTTTCAGAACTCGTTTCCCTTGCACACTTTATTGCTTTATATATTTAATTTTGTAATGTATATGCCATTTTTGCCCAACAACACTCACAACTCATGAAGATGAACGCTGAAAGGTAGCAGTCACCAAAGGTTCTGATATCTCCCTGTGCCTGCTGCAGAGATGTATCCTGTAACAGGGCAGTGCCACCTCAATGCTTCACAGTAGGGTATGATGAGCAGTGCCAGACAACATCTTGCAGTTCTGTCCAACAATTTCAGTTCAGTTTTTGATTAACCTGGGAAGGTGCATTGGAAACTCTGAGGCTCTTGACTCCCAAATTGGAAGGGATCCTAATTTACATAGTTTCACACAGCCTGATTACAGTGGACTGTGATATACTCAGGTGCACTTTGAGGTTCAGTTCAGGAAACCATTGAATCCGATGACAAAAAAGGGAAAACTGGTCAACAACTGCAAGTTCAGGGATAGCAAATCCCTGCTATAGAATTTCTTCATCAGCTTGCCTGACTCCATCCTACCATGTTTTGTGCAGTAGTCTGTAGGACCAAAAACACAGCTGTGAGTGTGTTGTAATCTGGGAAACCAAATTAGACCACAATGTCCTCGTCATCACCCCACGACACAGCACCACTGAGCCACCTGTAGTTCAACTGTTGATTTTTTTTTTTCCAGCAGTAGCCTTAACAACCTGTGACCACTGTCCTATGTATTTAGATTACTGCTGAAGCTGTAGATGCGTTGAGAAAAACAACGCCCTAGCGGTGAATCGGTGGAAATGTCTGTGGAGCCACGATGGTCACAGCAGAAACAACTAATTTCCCTTCAATGGAAGATGTTTACGTACTTGGACTCTAAGGGCGATATAAAACAATGTGTTTATTCCGTCATATTCAAACATAACGAACTTTACTGAAGGTTTATGCTAATATGACCAAAATCCTGTTGGCTTTGCAGCGTAGTCAGATCTCTGAGGCGAGGATGTGTGGTTGGCAGAAGAGTCAGAAACACCTCGTGCTACTAAACTACTACACTTTTGAGCGTGAAGGTTGGAAGGAAACGTGTGTGGGAGAACTGATGGTACTTGTGGTAAATGCTAGAAACCGACTTTTACGAGGTGTTAAGCAACAACATCCGGCGGACTGAAGCCGAATCCCCCTTAAAAAACCCCGAAGTGTGTGATGCTCTGTCTACACACACATTTCCGCACACATAAAGTCTCTGAGGCCTTTTCACGAATCAACAGACAGTTTACCTGTATTCGGCGTGTATCCAGCACGTCAACCACTTCACATTATTTGATAAATGAAACAACCTGTAAAAGCGGTCATGCCGGTCCTGCATCGCAAACGTCGCACGGCGGACCGCGGTGGCCGCTTGTAGAAACTAGCTGAAACTATCTCAGTGTAACAGCAATGTATCAATATTTTAATCTCACGGAATTCACTCCTATGTTCACTAAAACCTCGGCGAGATCTGTGGGTGTCCTGCCTGGCTAAGGAGTCCCCCCGGTGGGCAGACAGTGGGATGGGCGCAGAGTGTGTAGGAGGAGAGTTGCGCAATGTTTGACACGTGTAATTCAGGAGGCAACTCTTCCGTTATGGACGGTTTCGCACATTTCTGTCTTCTCGGTAAACTACGCGCGTTGCGCCCAGTCATCGCTGAGGGCGGAGATGGCCCACGAAGCCATGGCCTGTTCCAGCAGCTGGGGACTTTGGTCAGCTTTGATCGTTCATAGGACACCTCAGATAATAGTCATAGAAAACCTAGCAGAGTTTAAGCAAGCGCATGTGAGCCCAGTATTAGCAACAGCTTGAGCCTGATGTGCATTTTTTGTGTAGTATGGACCCCCCCCACCCCCCACCCCCAAACACACACACCTCAGCATGAGAGTGGCCTAAACCGTAGTTTTGTTCAAGTAATCAAACATAAGAGTGATTTTTAAAGTCTGAACAAACTGAAAGCAACACAAAGTTCCCCATAGACATCTAAATAAATCACCCTTCCCTGTCCTTCTCTTTAATTCAAGAAGTTTGTGCTGTAAAAATGAGCATTGTGTCTGCTGTGCGTGTCTTCTGTCATGCTTGCACAATAAGCCAAAGGTAGAGGAGAAATCAGACTACTCATCTTCTGCATGTATGTGTATTTCCACTAACCTGGTTACTCGAGTGCATATAAACGTGTTGAATTACTCATGATGATGAATACTGAATAGTAACACTCAAACAGATTTCATGTACTCAGGAGTAAGTTTTATACGGGGACCTCTATGTACTCATCTGCAATCGTCCTTTCTTCCCCTCTGGCCAGAAGAAACGATAGCAGGACAGTGCCACCTCGATGCTTTACTGTAGGGATGGTATGATGAGCAGTGCTGTGTTTGGAGTCCTGCCCAACATTGTCAATTAAGTTTTGATAAATAAATAGGCAAAATTTACATTTTTACTTTGAGTTTGGATGAATTGTATCTTTCTTTATTTAACATATGTTTTAATGTTTTACAACATAACATGTTAATTAAGTGAGTGGGTCTTAATACATTCTGTAGCCACTGTGTCTGGGAAACATTTGAAAATGGGAATCTTTTTGTAAGAGAGAAAATTTGTACTGTTGGTGACTGTTGTGTGATGGCTGCACACACACACGCACACACACCAGAAGGGCCTCGTCTAAGCATTCACAGCACAATTCAGAGTGACCTACAGTTTCACTATGAAGCCCAAGAGGCTCACTGGCTGCCTTCAGTCTTGAACTTGAAGCCTGCAACACATCTGTTTCAAAGTTTACCATTTGGTTTTTCCAGACTCTCTTCATAAAAAAGATAATATATTATTCTTGGGTGAGATTTTCCTTGTCATGTGTCTGCTCTCTTTTAACTTCTAGGCTCAGACAGCACACCTGGTCTTGGAGGATGGCACCAGGATGAAAGGTTTTTCCTTTGGGCACGACGCTTCTGTAGCTGGTGAACTGGTTTTCAATACCGGCCTGGTGGGGTAAGGAGTACACACACTGACAAACTGAACTATGTTACATACTAGACAAAATTGTGCACATGAACGTGTGCGGGAGTAGAAATGTAAAGAAAAAACTATACTCGCATATTTGTTACTCCCTTAATATTTGATATCTGGTGATAATGAGTCTTATTTGATACTTGATTGGTGTGAAATTGCATTAAATATGTATGTAACACATTGGAATAACAGCTGTATCATACTTATATTTCAAGAGTTTCTGGGCCCATTAGTTTTTTATGTTTGTGTGCTTGAATTATTTATATGATATAGTTAAGAAAATGGGATTTCTGAATTGGATATGCATTCTTTACTACAAGAAGACTTTTCCTGCTGTTCCCCTACTTTAGCTATCCCGAGGCCTTGACTGACCCCAGTTACAGAGGTCAGATTCTGACCCTGACCTATCCAATTGTAGGCAACTATGGGGTGCCCAACACCCAGGAGTTGGATGAGCTCGGTTTGAGAAAACACGTGGAGTCCGAGCGCATCCAGGTAGGAAACGTGACTGGACTGTGGTTTTAGCATTTTAAGCTGTGTAGGAGACTTCACTTTAGCACGTCACTAACTGTATTCATTAATACAATGATTGGTATTGGCTTTGATGCTTTTATGTCCATTTGGTTTTTTATATGTTATATGAATGGATTAAACTTTTTTTTTAAGCCTAATATGATGCTTTGGTGCTTCCAGATATCTGGTCTTCTGGTTCAAGACTACAGCCATGAGTACAGTCACTGGAACTCTGTCAAGTCTCTGGGTCAATGGCTACAAGAAGAGAAGGTGAGGATTCAAATTACCGTGTCTACTAATCTAATATCACAGAGGTGAATATGACTGTGATATGATGTATATGTTGGTAAATTCACTAAACTTCCCTTCTTTCAAAGGTTCCCGCCCTGTTCGGGGTCGACACCAGAATGCTGACTAAGATCATCAGAGATAAAGTACTATAAAAACAAAGTTGTGATGTATTGAATTTTTTTCTAAATGTATAGGTTGACCACTGACATATTGTTTTCTGTTTCAGGGAACAGTTTTGGGGAAGATTGAATTTGATGGGCAGCCTGTTCAGATATCTGACCCCAACCAGAAAAACCTGATGGCGGAGGTCTCAACCAAAGTAAGGGCTGCTATTTATCAGATGTTTGGTGAAACTGGACTGAAGCCATTTTTGGTTTGCAAATAGTGCTAACCTCCTTTTGCTCTGTCTCCCCATCTACCAGGAAACCAAAGTTTTTGGAAAAGGAAACCGAATTAAAGTGGTGGCCGTTGATTGTGGCATTAAACACAACATTATTCGCCTGTTAGTAAAGGTGCGTCCTGTTGTACTGTGTGTATCCTCATTAGGTCTCATACTTGAAAATTGACTTAAATATGATTTTGCTCCTAATAACCTTAGACAAATATAGAAATAACACGCTGTCTGTAAGATTTATTTGTGTCTGTTAGCTGTAAGAGAAAGCAGGTTTCTATTTTGTTTATGCCATATCTGTAATAGTGACCTGCATTTTTGTAAAGCAGTAGCCTGTTTTATGTAAAAGTGTGCATTTAAACACATTTGAAACACACAACTGTACTCTCTGTACTGTTTTCTTCTTATCATTCTCTTCATCTTGGTGTCATCCGACCTGAGGATCCTATTCCTGAAAGTCTAATCTGCCTTTGGTTCTTGAGCGTCTTCTTTGTTTCATGTCGGATTTAATGTGGTGGTGTACTGAAGATAAATTCTTACTTACTAACACTACTGTAAATGTGGTAACGTTGCACAGGTTATTGAAACAATCTCATGGTGAGTGAGTGAGTGATTTAGTCAAAGCAAAAGTTGGTTCAAGATATATTATAAATCTTTTAGTGGCCAGGCAGTGTATGACCACTGTGTGTAATACCACTACATTTACAAAATTGTAAGATTACACCATTTCTCCCTCTATATCTCTCTGTGCAGCGAGGTGCAGAGGTCCACCTTGTACCTTGGGACCAGGACTTGCTGAGTCTAGACTATGATGGCCTGTTCATCTCCAATGGACCAGGGGATCCGTCCCTGGCAAAGGCACTCATCCAGAATGTCGCCAAGGTGGAATGTGGTGCTGATTATGTATTATGTGCATCAGGAAGAATTCAAACTTAAGTCCATGATACAGAATGAGTGTCATGTGTTGTCCTTTACAGCTCGTTTAGGATCCTTAATACCTCTAAAAGTTATGGCACTTTCAAAGACATTCACAGCCTAAAACAAGTAATTTCAATACCATATGATGATTAATTTTATTTTAAATAATATTTGTTTTTTTGTTCTTCTGAAGGTGCTCGAGAGTGAACGTCCCCAGCCAGTGTTTGGGATCTGCATGGGAAACCAAATCACGGCTCTGGCGGCAGGAGCTAAGTCATACAAACTACCTATGGGCAACAGGTGAGCCCTTAAGTAATTGAACATATTTAAGACATAAAATCCACGATTGTTAATAAAGAATATATATATATGAACAAACACTAATGACATGTTGTCGTATATTTCTCAAAGAAACATCATCATTAATCACAAACTATATTTTATGACTATCTTCGGTTCCCTAGAGGTCAGAACCAGCCAGTGCTGAACGTAATGACGGGTCAAGCCTTCATTACGGCACAGAACCACGGTTATGGTATAGACAGCAAGTCTCTTCCCCCAGGCTGGAGGCCACTGTTCATCAATGCCAATGATGGCACAAATGAGGTTGATTTCGTGTTTTCTCTAAGAACATAGGCATGTTTTTAAAGCATTTGTACTTTTCTTATATTAAGTGTGTATATTTTTCAGGGCATTATGCACAACACTAAGCCTGTTTTCACGGCCCAGTTCCACCCTGAGGCTAAAGGCGGTCCCACAGACACAGAGGTAATTAAAGACTTTGATGGTGCTGCATAAAATACCTGAAAACTATACAAGTAAAGGAAAATTAAATCCACAGGAGACACCTTAAGTAAAGGTGGAAGTCTTCCATTGAAACAGCACTTGTGGAAATGGTGTTTTGGAGAAAATAGCAAAAGCACAAAGGAGGAAAATAAGCATGGACGCTTTAAAGGGAAAGGAAGTAAACCACAAAAATGACAATTAGTAATGTTTGGTAACATCAGAGAAGCAAACTCGTCTGATTAGTATTCACTAGCATCAGTATTTAAATTAGATCTTTAAATGACATATCAATAGAAATATACCAGCTAAACAAATGCAAACGTATACCTACTAAAGACCTTTGCCCAAAGCATTTTGTCACGATAATATAGAAATATCTATTTACAGCTGTAAACAAAATACATAAAATCACCACTTGGCTGTGACAGGCGTAATCATTGTTGGTGTTTGATGCGTAACAGATTCATGTATTTTGGAAGTGCCTGTTTCTTTCACTGCACAAAAGTGTGATGTGCTGTAAAAAGATGGACAGAAGTTTTATAGCAATTGTCAAAGTATGTTGTAAATTCTGTCACCCGAAGTCAGATGATCTTTTCTGCAAACCTTGAGTGACAAACTAGTGACAAACATTGAATGCACTTGACTACCAAAGAAGTGTAATATTTAAAATATATTTGTCTCAGATGTACATTTCAATATGAAAAATAGTTTCTTATTCAACTTATTTTACCAATAATATTTGCTCTGAACGAAAGTGAATTAGCAGATTGGGAGAAATCCATTCCATAAACGTGTACCTTCAGTGAAACATTTGTGTGTGTTGGTTAGGTAAAGTTGGGAAATGAATGTGGCATTCAAACACAGAACTCTTTGTTGTGTGCTTATAAACACATTCTGATTCTGTAACTGTGGCCATATTAGCATTTCCTCTGTTTCTGCAGTTCCTCTTCGATGCATTCATGTCTCTGATCAAGAAAGGAAAGGATGCTAACATTGTTTCAGTCATGCCCAACAAACCATGCATTCCTCCCAGAGCCCAGGTACATCATTTTTACTTTAATAATATAATATGTTGACTTTGTAGTCCATGAATTCTGAATATTACTTCAAGTGGTTAAAATACTATTCAGAAGAAGACTTGTCATTATACTGAAGAAGATAAAGAATGCACTTGTTTTGTACATGTTTATCACTGTGGTTATCTATTTGCATCATTGCAGGTGTCTAAGGTGTTGGTTCTGGGTTCCGGGGGTCTGTCCATCGGTCAGGCTGGAGAGTTTGACTATTCTGGATCTCAGGCCGTCAAGGCCATGAAGGTAAGAGATAACGTGATCCTGGAACTTGGACAGAGGGAGTTTGTGGCCAGTACTATGCGCAGTCACTCTCAGATATGGCTGCATGCTGTTGTTTGTATTAAAGAGGTAGTCAACAGACATACAGTACCGTATGTAGATGACTTGAGTAATATTGAGTTAAATTGTGTCCAACATTTACGAAAAGGATAAAATAAAAGAAACCATTTGTTTGTGAGAAAAGACTGGAGAGTTGGTGAGCTTATCAGCTTCTTACTTAATTCTCTAACATTTCATATGATAGGTCATGCAAATAAATAATTTGGCATAGGCTACATGCTGTCTAGTAATTTCTCATGTGGAAAAACGTGCATTAATAAACCTTTTTGCGGCAGACATTTTAACATGTCACAGTAGGAAAAGCACAGTTTATTTATTTTTTTACATTATATATATATATATATATATATATATATATATATAAAATTAACAATGGCTAAAACGCTTTTCTTTATTTGAAGGTTCACTGTCACACTTTTATGCCCTTTTAAATTAAATCATACAGAGCTATTGTTAATGAGAATAATGTGATAAGGGTTGTTCCTACCGTGACAAGTTTAAACATCTACTGTGAAAAAGTCTAGTGTGTTTAACTTACAGAAATAAATAGTGTGCACAAGAACAACAGTATCGTGTGTGCATCTACATGTACGTACATAAAAGTAACAGAGGATTAATTATCATGCTGTAAACAGCTAATAACTAAACCTGTGGGTGCGTTGTAGGAGGAGAATTTGAAGACGGTGCTGATGAACCCAAACATAGCTTCTGTTCAGACGAATGAGGTTGGCACCAAGCAGGCTGACTCAGTTTACTTCCTGCCGGTCACACCACAATTTGTAACTGAAGTCATCAAGGCTGAGCGCCCTGATGGCATCCTGCTCTCCATGGGTGGACAGACTGCACTCAACTGTGGTGAGACGTGCACTCGTTGCTGATGTATATTGCTCCTATTTGCGGTTCAGTGTGGTACAATTCTCGGGAGAAATGCTAATTATGACGGTGGCATAGAGGCTCATCTCATTGTGGAGTTTAGTTAGGGGCACTGCAACTGACAGGGTGTGAAAACATGCCAAAGACATAACATAGCGTAGACAGGCAACTCATATAACTGCATTAGGAAAACGGGATTCACAAACATTTATGTCAGATTTACATCTTGCTTGTGTAACTTATTAGTTTTTATAGTGGCTAATATGTTTAACCATGCATCTGTTTGTGATTTACGTTTTGTGTGGCATTCAGGAGTAGAACTGTTCCAGAGTGGCATCCTGGAGAAGTATGGGGTGAAGGTCCTCGGAACCCCAGTGGAGTCTATTATGGCCACAGAAGACAGACAGCTTTTTGCTGACAAGTTGATGGAAATCAACGAAAAGATTGCACCCAGTATTGCTGTAGAGTCGGTAGGAGTCCCAAGTCCAGTTACAAGCTACATACCCAGTCGCTCCCTGAACATACTGGTAGTTTTCAGTTGTACAAGGAGTAAACCGTACTCTTGGGGTCACTTAGAAGTGTCATCGTTTTTGAATGACAGCTGCATAGTTTTTACTTGGATTCATAACTAAACTGAATGACAAGCCTTGGTTTCAGTCATGCATTGGGTCAAGATAATGCCATACTTTCTGGGTTTTTGTTGGCAACGCTGCACTTTCCGCTTTGTCTTCTGTCCTGATTGGGTCAAGTTGCAACATGTCTAGTGTACATTTTTTTTAAGAAAGCTTTAATTTCTTGTCTGTGGGTCAGAGAATAACCTTAAGACAACGACGTCTGGGACTCTAGAAAGCTGTTAGTTCTGATATACACTAAAGGTGGGATCATGAAACTCTGCCTGGAAAAAGAGCCACAAATAAACTCAAATGTTTGTTTACTGGATATTGACTTATTATAACTTATTATATACTTATTTAGATGTGTATGTGCTGATTAAATGGTTACTGATAAATGAGGAACATGTTTTTGTGTATCTGTGTAAAAGTATGTATGTAATGTATTTGTTAAATTAGTTGTTTTGGGGAAAATAATATTTTTCATCTTTCAGGTGTCCGATGCCTTGAAAGCAGCGGAACAGATTGGCTACCCTGTGATGTTGCGATCGGCCTATGCGCTGGGCGGTCTTGGCTCAGGCCTGTGTGTCAACAAAGAAAAGTTAGAGGAAACTGCCCAAAAGGTGATAATATATTTGGCTTGGTCGACTATATTTTCTGTTTTGTTTCAAGCATTTGATCAACCATTGCAGCTAAATCAGCATTTGAAGCTTTTTTCTCAAACTCTGTTTTTTTTTTCTTTTCTTTTTTGTCACTTTTATAACTTCACCCATCATTCCATATACCGCATTAACCCTCACAAGATAAAAGCTTTGAAAATTGTTTGCTCTGAGACGTGTGTCTCTGGTCATCTTCCAAGAAAAGTTTGCTGTTGCTAAGCAACATTCTTTTGTGCGTGTCCAGTATCCAGCATTATGTCTGACAGTTCATTTGGTTCTAATCTGTAATCACAGGCTGCAAAATGAACTGCTGCACCAGGTTGTTATAGATTAGTGCCTACATTTTATGCCATGTTCTACTGTTTTACTCATTTGGCATTTGGAAGGATTTATTCTTTGTTTCATTTGTTTCAGTAGGAATTGTTTCTTTCATCAAGAGAATAGGTTCCAGTAGTATATACTAATTTATCATCTAAATGGATAAACTAAACTGTTGTTGTGTGTTTTTTAGGCTCTGGCTATGAGCAGTCAGATTCTGGTGGAGAAGTCTTTGCTGGGCTGGAAGGAGGTGGAATATGAGGTGGTGAGAGACGTGGCTGATAACTGTGTCACTGTCTGCAACATGGAGAACTTTGATCCACTAGGCATCCACACAGGTAAAACATACGTGTGTGTGTGTGTGTGTGTGTGCGCACAGATGGGTGAACGAGAGTTAAAAAATAATTTCACACAAAAAGGCACAGCTTTGCTCCACCCTTAGATCCACCCTTGCAGCAAAAAAGTACATTTTGGGTGAAGCTCAACTTTTTAAAATGGCAACATATGTTTATGTGTGCTCATTTCACATCACGTCTACTATAAACTGCAAACAAACCTTCAACAGTAATAATATGATGATGGCAAATTCCTAATTCAAACTAGGTCTCTGTTAGCTAAAGGTGGCGTTGGCATTCAGTGGCAACAGAAAGATCCGATGAAGAGGGAAAAGAAACTGCCTGTTGTTGTCTTTGCTGCTCTACTGTCCCATCTTATCCCAGTCTGGGAGATAAAATGTGGCTCTATGTAATGGTTCTGGTGGACTGGTCTGAGTCCAACCTTCCAGCCTTATGGTTAATCCCGCTCTGGTGCTGATGATTTGATTTGACTTTTTGGATCACTTTCGCACCTAGTACATTAAGATCAATACTGTGATCGTTTTCTTGCCACTTTCTCTTTAAGCAAATACAATATTTCATCAAGCCATGTTATCTTCTGTTTCAGGTGACTCTATAGTGGTGGCGCCCAGCCAAACTTTGTCCAACGAAGAGTACCACATGCTCCGTGAGACGGCCATCAAAGTAGTCCGTCACCTTGGCATTGTAGGTGAATGCAACATCCAGTACGCTTTGCACCCATCTTCTTTGGAGTATTGCATCATTGAGGTTAATGCCCGTCTTTCCAGAAGTTCAGCTCTGGCATCCAAAGCCACTGGGTAAGAGAACATTTATAAAACAGGGGGCACAGGCTGCCATTACACCGATGATACAACGTTGAAAAGGTTTAAAATACAACACATCGAATACAAATTTACTATATACATTAGATAAGATCAGTCCTTACGATGACTCATTATTAGGCATCTCGTCTGAGGTATCAGAGTTTATGCTCCAAACTGAGCTAAGACGCCATTTTTAATCTGACTTGCAATTTGTCACATATTTAGGTAGTAGTCCCCTTATACTACCAGACGTCTGGGCTCTCGCTTAGCATGGTGTGAGAAATGTGTCTGGATTATATGTGTTTATCTAGGAGTTAGAGGTTTAAAAAATAAAAATTTTATGTCACTTTAACATCATGTAAATTACAGTCGACCCCACTAAATGAAAGCTATACAATCACAAAGTCAGGTGGAACAAAAAGTAAAAAATCTCAAAAGAAACATAAATAACCAACATAATACAGCAGGAGGGGGTCACAAGTTATAAACAAAACTCAGGTCTGGTTAGTCCTGCCATTTAATACCAATATATCAGAATACATGAACAAAAGACATTTTGGATGATGGAGTTCGACGTTTTTACAACGTTAAGAACATATTTTAGGCAGTAAGGTATTTGTAAATACAATATTACAGATTAAATCAGGATCACCCCTGTTTGATGATGAATTTTCTTGTGTTCCATAGTTAAAAGCTTCTTTAATCAACATTAGTTAATTTTGATCTTTGTCCCCCAGATACCCATTGGCGTTTGTAGCTGCTAAATTGGCTCTGGGAATTCCCTTACCAGAGATCAAGAACGCTGTATCGGAGAAGACCACAGCATGCTTTGAGCCCAGTCTAGACTACATTGTCACCAAGATACCCCGCTGGGACCTAGACCGTTTTCAGGGCATGTCCCATGAAATAGGCAGTGCCATGAAGAGTGTTGGAGAGGTGGGGGAGAATCCACGGATAAACAATTCACCGTTCACTTACCCAACTCGTTCATTTGCTTTTTCACCGTGCTAACACGCCCACATTTTACTCTCATGTATTCCCCTCTTCTGGATTCAGGTGATGGCAGTGGGCCGGACCTTTGAGGAGAGTGTGCAGAAAGCCTTGAGGATGTGTCATCCATCAGTGGATGGCTTTGTGCCCCGGCTGCCACTCAAGAAAGCCTGGGCTGACACCCAGGACCTTCAACAGGAGCTAGCTGTGCCCTCGAGCACCCGCATCTTCTCCCTCGCCAAGGTACACTAATCTTTCATAACGTTAATAATGAATAACACAGACCACTGTTTTCTCATTAAAATCACATTTTGAAGAAAATTATCATGAAAAAAACATGAAATGCAGAAAACATGTCCCTGGCTTTCTTCTGTGCCTAGCTGTGAATGCCTAATTGTGTGGAAATGCTTGTTGAAATTTCGATTCGGTTAAGTAGATGCACAGTAGCAACCGAGAGATTTTCTTTTTTGTTTTGACATGTTCGTATGTGGGGGAAGACGAATCTAAATTGTGTGAATTTAAATATATTTTTGGAAAGGCGGTGTAGGTGCTTCCACACTAAAGAGCTGCTAGTCTGTGTTTTTCATCATGGAACAAAATGAAGGTAAAACCCCACTTTTCTTAGCAGACCTAGGTACCGGGTCATCATTCAAACAAAAAGATGGTTCCTGTACCTTTAGAAGGTTTGAAATATGTAAAGATCCAGCACCTCTGTCAACACACTTTTATCACCCGCCCGCTGAGACAAAATCAGAATGAGGTTGTGTCGGGGCCAAAACCTCCAGCTGTGCAAGATCGGTGTCATGACATCTGTTCCTTTATTGACTGATGAAGATAATTTGAGTTGGTGACAGCATTAAGGATTAATTGTCCACAACTTATCTTCAGCACACCAGCTATAATGCTGTAGGTTGTCAACAGAGACACTGTCACTCTCATCTAATCTGCTCTCTGTAGCCAGCACTTTTAATTTGAAACGTCCACTTTTTAGGTCCACACTATATGATACAATTTAAGTATAATGCATAATGTTTGTTAGGGGCCCAAGTTTTAGTGGTGCTGGAACTTTAACTCAATATAACTCAATTTCAATGAATGCCTTTTAAAAAACACACAATACATAAACTTTTCTCTAAAAGCCACAGACGATGCTCCTTATGGCAGTGCTTTACAGCCATGTTTCACAGATTGCCAAACCCTCCCATGCTACCAAAGCTCTGTAGTCACACAGCCTGTTATACTAAAAGCAGAAGTTTGAAGAAGTGGTGGATAAACTACAGTGATTATTCCTATCCAGTGACATTTTACCAAATTATTTTTGATGTGATGTATAAATAAAACTAAATGCCGAGTCTTTTTCCTGTGCTTGTACCTTTAAGGCTCTCCATGGCGGAATGAGTGTTGATCAGATCCACCAGCTGACGGCCATAGATAAGTGGTTTCTTCACAAACTCAACAGGATAACACAGCTGGAGCAGCAACTGGCAAACAACAAGAGGTATGAGTGTATGATGTCCTTTTACGAATGCCATGCTCCATGCAACACGGCACCATAATTTGTACGTGGTACTCACGAACAGACATGCTTGCCAACTAAAAAAAATATATATTTTAAGCCTCGAGCTGCTACTCTGAGCTTTATGTATACACCACTGAGTCACCTTAGTGATGGTGTCTGGACTGCTTCTCTTTGACGGTTGAGAATATCTAGTAGCGCTGTCTCCTCCAAATTACAGAAAGGCATTCCATGGACATCTCATATCTGTCCATATATCCGTAGAGTTTAAATTTGTTGCTTCATGTTCGTCCTTAAATTTCGAGCTATACTGGCTCCGTCGTTGTCAGTCTTAGCTCTTTGACCGATCGCCTAGTTGTTCTGAAACTAAATTAAATAATTTAAAAACCAAAGCAGTAGAATTATGTGTGTATGTATGTTATGTCTGTTTTGAAGGTTTTACTGACTTTTGTGAGAATGAGTGCAGCAACAGTATGTGACAAGTCAGCAGGAAAAACAGGACGTTGTGCATGATTGTTTCATTTCCAATCCATTATTGTGGTATATACAGGCACAATCATAAAACCTTCTGGGCCTCGCTGTAGCTTGTTTAATATTTTCATAGGCATTAGTTTTTTTCTTGTGTATGTTGGGCTGTTCTTTTTTTTATTTTCAATCCTGCAGCCACACATCCCACAGGGTAGTTGTTTGTGTTTTAGAAATCCCTCATTCACAGTGTGCCATTAAAAAGCCTCAGGTGGTGGCTGTGGGAATTCTTTCTCCTCTCAGCTGCCTCTCTCTCCCTCCATCTTCTGTTCCTGTCCCCTGTGTCTCTGTCACTTTCTTTCTGCCCTCTGGCTCTTACCTGGACAGCTCAAACCAAAGCTGCTGTGAATTTCCATGGCTCAGCCACAGGTAGCCTGCTACTTTCTTTCTGACAATGCTGTTTAATAATTAATGTCTGGCTGCCTGCTGTGCACCCAGCACAACACACTGACACTCAGAAGGCTGTTGTAGTCTCCGCTGCAGTTGGAGCGGGGACACTGGGATGGAAACACAACAGTAGACTGCTGCCAGACTGATGGAGCGTAGAGCTGGGTACAGGTGGGCTCTAGGCTCTGTTGGTCAGCAGACTCATTTTGGGATTGTTTAAGAGATGCTTCCTGTATTGCTGTAGTTTTGATTGGAAGGACGGTCATGATGGAAAGATGAGCACAATCATTTAAAGGGAATGGACATTTTATTGTTCTTAATTTGTATAGAGTCACTGTTACAATGTTAGGATTGTTCAAACGGAGAAGCCAGGTTTCTCAGGGAATGAATTCACGTTCACTAAAACATCTGTTTATATGTGCAGACGAGTTCGCTTCTACCTTTGTTTGCTACCATTTAGAAGGAAACACCGTGTCCTGTGGTGTTATTGCAATGTGCATTGATTTTTCTGTGGTGCTGTAAAATTTAACTGAATTAAACTGCATACAGGGAGATTATGTATAATGGTGGTTATTAACTGATGGAGTTGAGTGCTCCCCCGGATACACTGGATCAGCCGCTCCCAGAGGGTTGTCCTTTTTCTTCAGCCAAAAAAAACAAGCTGCCCATGCTGACCAATAAGAGCTTTGGCAGTCGCCACGTGGTATCGCCACTGCTGCTGTGGTATTATTACAAACATGTTACATCAATGATGAACACTATATCTGTAAATCCAGTTTTATTATTTAAGACTAGAGGTTTACATGTTAAATCACTTATGTCTGAACCATGTTCTGATTATCATGGTGACATATTGCTTTAAATTACAGCACAAACAAACTTTCCATATTATGAAAGAACTTTCACCCCGTAAGTTGTGGATGCACTCTTTTCTCTCTAGAAAATGGCAAATTTAAAACTCTATTTTGTTTTTGTTTACACCAAGCTCAGCATATGTCATTGTTACAATGCACCTGTTTGTACATGACATGAACTACTGTCACTCGTTGTTCCTAGTACTCTCTACACACACATTTTTTTGAAGGATACTTCATGTTCTGTGTCTTAGGTGATATGCACTTAAGTCCGTTGCATTGCAGAAGGTTTCAACTTCTGATCCGATCTGTCAAACAGGATAATTTTGCACCTGACAAGCCCTCGGATCAACTGTGCTTCCTTCATATAATTCTGACTCAAACGCTTGCTGTTCTTTTCCTTCGATGCTTGAAGGACTTCTTTCTCAGCCCAGTCATGTGCGGTATAAGTTAAAGAGCAATTGCCATTTCCAATATTGTTACAGCACAAGGTCATAAATAATTCAGATAAGGAGGAGGGAGAGCATGTTGTGGTTCACTAGAAATAAGAATTCTTTCCTATTGTCTCAACCTATGATAATATTACACTTGTTAGTGGGAGGATGAAAAGCTCAATATCAGTTTCATCATCATGCATTCGTGTGTTTAGTTTGCTTTGGCACAAAACACAGAAAGCAAGAAGAGATGAGCTCTGCTCTGTACGATGTTTCCAGTATCTCAGAATCTGTTACACTTGCACACTGCAGTTTATATTGTTAACAGAGGAAAAAAAAACAATACTTTGATTTTAAGTAGCATATAGCTTATGGGCACAGAAATTGATGTCATGACCCAACCCAGTGGCTACCCAAGAATCTCACATTGTTTTCTATTCAGTTTATTGATATAGCATGTAGTGTAGTGTAGTAGTGGAAATCATCAGAGACTCTTGGCGATTAGATTAAATAGAAGTTTATTTTATCAAAACAGAAAAGAGGAGAGT
>JAUMTR010000013.1:11925833-11946205 GCA_032270685.1 Microctenopoma stevenorrisi | reverse complement strand
TACATAGGGTGATTATGACTCTGAATTATGATTATGACATGTTAGGCATTGAAGGAGTACCAGATTTGCCACGACAAGGTCTAAGACCTTATGGACTCTAACAACACAACTATGACTGATAAAGGAAAGCCAACAGTCTCACCCAAGTGTTCTTTTGGGGTTATATGAGGCATTTAAGAGATGATGGAGCTTGATAATTAGGTGCTTTACATGTAAGGAGAATGACTTAAAATTCAATTTTAGATTTTACAGGACGCCAGTGCTGAGAAGCTAATGTAGGAAAAATACAATCTGTCATACATTCTGACATTAGGAAAGTGTCAGCCCTTTGCACTTTCCTACCTTTCAGTAAAAGCCAGTTGACTTTGATGAATCGTGGTCTATCTTGCTGGGAAATATTTAGAGATTATTTTCGAGCGTTTTAGCCTTTGGGTTTGACAGAGGGAAAGTAGACAGGCAGGAGAGTGCGAAATGCTGCAAAGGCCCTTGGCAAGACTCGTATCATTATTTTACTGAGTAAATGTTGTGATTAATCAGAGAAAGACGATTAAACAAACTCTAAAGTCACAGATTACTTTCAGGTAACATCTGCACAGATGTTTCCGTCCTGACAGTCTAAATATGAGACAGATCAATGATCAAACGTCTCTCTTATATTTCTATTGGGTGTTTAATGTTTGTATTTATAGTTTAATCAGCAAACTGACATGATTTATCATCATGATTTCTTGCTGTACTTTGTTTGGCAGACGCTTTCCCAATTTCACATGGTTTCATGTGAAATACATGAATCATATGGATGTTAAACCATTAACACACCATCTTCTGTAGGATTTTACCAACAAACAACATTTTTTATAAAGTACTATTTTATTTAATCTGCATCCGATCTGACAGCATGTAAGAGTCTGAGACCCCTGGTCTAAACCTAGTCCAGTTGATGGACACATCTCAGTATTAAATGTCGAGTGATTAAATTGAATCTGCTCATCATGGTAAAAGTGCAAACAAATGTAACCCCTTTAGGATACCTTTAGTACTTTACTTTACTTTAGTAGAATTATTATTCAGATTTGATATCTTTATTTAAATATGAAAAATGAGTGCTGTTTTTAAATTAATTGATCTACCTTACCTCTGCAATAAATAGTTGCTTAGTACAGGGAATGCTTTAGCATGGTCACTAAACGTCTTTCTTGTTTGGTCTAAATGCTTCAACGCAGCTTTTTTTAGCACAGCAAGAAGTCGCTTTTTAAAATATGTCGGAAACACTTGATTCTGTAAAGATTCAGGAAGTAGTGCATGCTGTGTACTTAACATCACTAATTGCTTTTTCCTACAGTGGCACAGTACCTGAAGATCTGCTGGTGAAGGCTAAACAAGACGGTTTCTCAGATCTGCAGATTGGTCAAAGTCTGGGCTCCAGTGAGAGAGCCGTGAGAGAGCTGAGGCTTGCTCATGGCATCAGACCCTGGGTCAAACAGGTGAGCATCACTGGGTTCTTTCTGCATGGGCCACATAGTCTCAGATTCAACTAGAAATTCAGTCGGTTCACTGAACCTTTTCGATCAGTACTCTCACACAGATAAGTTTAATTTGACAGTAAATGGAAATGAGAGGGGTATATAAATATTTATGGTGCATGAAGGGAAAAGCTTTGTGTTTTATCTGTAACCCAGATTCACAGTTAAGCAGCAGACGTATTCAAACTATATATTATTACCACTGTGGAATAATTCCCAACAATAATAATAAACATTGTAATAGTCGTCAGATTAGAATTTGATGTTAAAAAATCTGGTTCTATTTTAAAAACATTGTAATTTGCGTAGACACCTTTGACTAGTGGTGTACATTGACTTGAAGTAGAATTGGTGGTGTAGTATGGTGATAGTATCGTAAGTAATGTAGTCATTATGTAAACTTGTTCTCTAGAATCCTAAACCTGCAGTCCGCCATGGGATGAATTTTACCTTTTTTTCTATGTGGCAAAAGGAAAGAAGAAAGAAAGAAGAACCTCTCTCTCATTTGGATAATTTACTCCTCTATTTCATATTGTCTTTTCTTGTCAGATTGACACCTTGGCAGCAGAGTATCCAGCCATGACCAACTATCTGTACTGTACCTATCACGGACAGGCAAGTTCCATTTATAAATGTTAAATGGTCTGCATTTCTACCTGTACTGCTACTTATACCCATTCACACACACAAGCACACACACACACCGATGGCACAGCTGACCTGACACACAACTCTGGGTCCAGTGTCTTGCCCGAGGGCACTTCCACACAACTGGAGGAGGCGGGAAACTAACAACTAATCTCATGATTGGCAGACTACTGCTCTACCCCCTGAACCTAAATCATTGTTTATGGTTTTTACTGTACAGTAAGTAATATTGAGCTTTATGCCAGGATAATGATTGACCAGTAACTGGACCCTCGAGCTACAGGCGCATTTATACGACAATCACTTGAAACTGAATTTATATGATCTGATTTTAACTTCTCAAAGCATTTGGCCACACTGGTGTAGGCTTTGGTGTGTCACAAATGGCTTTTACTTTTTATCGTGTCGCAAAAGCCATAATGAATTGACCATGATTCTGTGTTGTTAAACCAAAAAGAAAGATGGAAATTGTGATAACCTTCAAGGGGGTGAAAGCACTTTTTAGGCACTATGTGTAAAATTGCAGCAAAGCTGAACAGAACCAATGAAAATGGTTTTGTTAATTTATCTACTTTCCTAGGAGCATGATGTTGACTTTAAAGACCAGGGAATTATGGTTCTGGGTTGTGGCCCCTACCACATTGGTAAGTCTAATATAAGCTCCTAATATGTGCATGCTGTTTCAATGTTCAAATCGGCCTCATAAATTTGCATATTTCATATTTTTGCATGAAATTCGTCGCTCTCAAATTAATTGTTGGTATAATCCAACAGGGAGCAGTGTTGAGTTTGACTGGTGTGCAGTGTCCAGCATCAGAACCCTGCGACAGATGGGCAAGAAGACTGTGGTGGTTAACCACAACCCTGAGACTGTCAGCACTGACTTTGATGAGTGTGACCGCCTTTATTTTGAAGAGCTGACCCTGGAACGCATTCTGGACATCACCCAGCAGGAGGTTAGGGCTTACACTACCCTTCCAACTTCGTTGTGGATTGGTTGACACTACAGCTACCAATAATTAATTCATAATCTTACTGCATCCTACAGCAGGATGCAGTAAGCGGCCTGGTAGCTCAATGGGTGAGGCGTCAGACTGGAGTGTGGAAGGTCGCAGGTTCGAATCCTGTCTGACTCCTAATCCAGTAAAGTACATGGATACACGGGGCAGGGAGTGAAGCAGGTTGTTCAGGTTATGTCAACATGAATAACTACATACTGTATATATTCATGTTATACAATATTGAATTGTGATCAATTCAAAGTTTAGCGATGGCAGAGTACTATTGATTTATTGCATAAGACCTAGAATAAGTCAATTTAAAACACTAGTAAGTCATAAGCCAGAAGACTATTTATCCAATATTACAGGAAAATCAATTTATTAGTCAACATGACTGTAATGTGTAATGTGACTGTACATAGTGTAATTTCAGCACAGTAAACAGACATTACTTGCATGTGTCTCGGTGGTGTGCATTAATCCAGTTAACCCATAAAATTACAAAACATGTTGTTGACACGATAACTGATTATTTCGCTGACATGTTTGTTGGTTTATGTGTATTTATGTTGTGTTGAGTCTTTTCGTTTGTGTTGTGTTGATGTCCACTGAGTTTCCCTTGTGGAGGAATTGCAATCAAGTTAAGGATTGCGATGAGATCACGGTGAGATTAAGTGTGTGTTTGTTGACGGAGATAGCCATCTATCCCTCTCTCACAGCTACAGTCCCCATTTTGTGGGTGGGTGGGTGTGTGGGTGGGTGGGTGGCCGTGATAAACATGGCATTAGACCATGGAGAGAAACCTTGGACAGGAGCAGGAGATCAGGTCCATGAATAATGAAGAGATACAACCTGGCATTACCATGGAAACATCCCCCTGGATCAGTTACTGTATACCAGAAAAGGGGCTGCATGGTGTAATTAAAAGAGCATTGACACTTGTATACACACATGTACTCCACCTTTAGTCACAATTAAACCCATGAAATGATTAAGATCAACTCATTTAGTTTGTCCCACGTTTTCCCTGTGTGATCAGTAGCCAGAATAATTGGAAGCAGCCACAGCTTTCAGACTGTAAATCATGGCTGATAGTTCAATGGCGGACAATCTAAGACTTGACAGAGTATCTGACCTTCTTCTGTCTTTTCTTCTTCTTTCTCTTCTTGTTATTTTATATGTCCCGTGTTTATCTTTCTCATTTGATCTCATCTCCTCTCCAGGGTTGTTCTGGCAGCATTGTGTCAGTGGGAGGCCAGATCCCCAACAACCTGGCCATACCCTTGCATTTGAATGGAGTGAAGATTCTTGGAACAAGCCCCCTGCAGATTGACCGAGCTGAGGAGCGCTCCGTCTTTTCCGGTATCCTAGATGACCTTGGAGTAGCCCAGGCCCCATGGAAGGCCCTCAATTCTCTGGTGAGAGCAAGCAATATTTATGATACTCATTGTGACTTAATCTAAGCTAAGCTGAGTTCAGTGAAAGCAATTGAACATCCTGACATCAAATTATTATATCAATGTCAAACCAATGATGTAATTGTACTAACCTATCACCTGAATTAGGGCTGCATGACTAATCTTAATGTCGGTGTGCGATTACATAAAGGCAAAAAGCTGCGATTTAAGTGATTAGTACATTAATTGAAGCGAAGTTCTATTATCTCTCATTCACTTGTTTACACAGTTTACTAGCTGTTCAGCGTGAGTGCTCAGTTTGTTACCTTAAAAACAGTAAGATAGCATATTTTCTGTATCCATCCAACTCAAAATATGTCTAGGTGAATCCTCCCTTTACATTTAGCTCGACTGGTAATATAATCTTGATAATCAATAATCGCAATATGACTTTTTCCCAAATCATGCCGCTGTAAGCTAACTGTATGGTGACAAGAAAAACGCTTAAGTTTAGTTTACTTTCTAGTTTGGGGATAATAAAAGTGTGAACTAGAGTATGTTCATCTGGTATGAAAAGAACACATCAAATGTTAGCTGTAATATAAATGAAAGAAAGCAGTCTTATGGACTCTGAGAACGAGGAGGATCAAATGGGATGCAAAGATCAAGAGTTGCTGTTAGCTGATCAAGTTGGTGCCTGTGTCTGGCCAATTCGCAGGCTCTTATCTGGATTTAGATGCAGAACATGTGAAATTCTCCTTCTCAAAGAAGACAAGCAGGCTTCTTATTTAGTAAAAGGCCACCTGCCTTCACACAGGCACATACAGTAGTATCGTCAGCATAGCAGTGGATATGAATCACATTTCTGTATCATCTGGCTGAAAATAGGGATATTTTATTATTACAGGAAACATATTGTAAGTAAGATTTTAACCAAGCATGAGCCTGGCTAGAAAATACAAATGTATTTAATATCAATCTGAAAGTACACAACAATCTATGATGCTAAAAGCCACATGGAGGTGTTTTTGTAAATTAGAGGCTTAACCACAGCAATCTTAAAAGTACTAGGGACAAATTAACAGTAAATTAGATTATTATCATACAAATGAAAAATACTCATGCCTGTAGTTTCTGTTCAAAGGCACATTCTCAAATTTCCTTCTGGGAAATGAATCATTAGGAGTCGGAAAACCACTTACTTTGACACCTTCTGTGTAATTAGATAATCACATTGTGGGTAAGTGGATAATGTAGTAACGTTTTCATTAAGTTGTCCTGGAAAACAAGTCACGTTATCTGGGATGAATTCTCCAAAGTCATTTAAATTTTTTGATTAAGGACGGAGTATCTGTAGAGCACCACAAAGTAAAAATCTGTTACCTTGGTCAAGGCTATTTATAGCTGGTGACTTTAATATATGTTATGTTAATATCAGAAGCTTAATTTAATGGCAGAAAAAAAACATGATTTCCTATTAGTAGAGTAATTATGTGGTAGACTCCGGTTGGGGTCATTGTTCTGCTTCACCATCCATAGTGTGAGTATGCACAGGGGCCATGAACAGAGAGGATTTCACTTTAATCAGTTACTCTGGGCTTCTTTTACCTCACTGAGGATTCTGTGTTGTGTGTTGAATCAGCTTAGTTGACTACTGGGTGCATTTCAATTGACTGACAATATGTGTTTTTGAACTGAGAAACTGGACTGATGATCTACAGTATACTAGTTATTTAGAAACAGTTTACCATGAAAATATACTTAAAATCAGCTTAGAAAATACAAATAGTAAAATAAATAGTTCATATAGTCATTGATAAAGTTAGTTTACACTTTACAAATCTCCTTTTTTCCCAACAGCAAACAGGCTCAGGCCATCACATTGCCTCCGCCACGCTTGTTAGATGTTGGAAGAGTGCTTAGTGCCCGAGTCTGACTCTGGGGTCTACTTTGTGACCCAAGCACCTCAGTCTTAGATTTGTCTGCCCATAACAATTTTTTTCTCTGTCCAATATCTGCAGCCAACATCCTGGAATTGCTTCTTCACTGTTGACATTGAGACTGGTATCTCGCAGGCACTATTTAATGAAGCTGCCAGTTGAGGACCTGTGAGGCTTCCGTTTCTCAAACTGGACACTCTAATGTATTTGTCCTCTTTCTCAGTTCTGCACACGGCCTCCCATTCCATTATCTACTGTGGTTAGAGCCCATTTGTGCTGCTCTGTGAGGGGAGTAGCACAGAGTGCTGTATGAGATCTTTAGGTTCTTCACTTCTCAGAACAAAAACAGGCTGAAAGAAGAAAGTTATTTGTTTGTGCCCGTTCCAAGTCTGTAATTGAACCAACAATGGTTGATTCTCACTAGTCTAAAAAAGGCCAATTTAACTGCCTCTTTAATCAATGATAACAGTTCTCAGCAGTTCTAAAATTAATGCTAAAGGGTTTAATGATGCATTACCTTGTTAAAAAAAACAGCCACATCTACAACATTAAAAATGTCCAGTGTGTTTCAAATGCATTTGATGTTAAATGGCAAAGATCATATTTATTTAAATGGACAAAATAACATGTGCAACTGGTTTATATTATATGTACAAGAAATGTTGAATTAGTTTTGACTTCCTCAAACATTTACCAAACACACGTATGATTATATGTAATTTACAGCACCATGCTTTCCTTCAGTAGTTTTATATTTAGAACTTCCTTTTAAAGGCACTGTGCCCCACTACTTAAATGGCTAGTTAAGTATTTTTCTTGTGTTTGGCTCTCTCAGCTCACTCCTGCTTCCTCTGAATAAAGCACTTGCAAGTGCTTTTGTCGAACATGTGGAGCACTGAAAGATGTCTGCAGTCAGCGCTGAAATATGTCTCTTCCATTACCGTCACTCATGTATTCAAATACCACGGAGGAACGATTAGCCAGGATGCGCACACAGATAAAGTTCTGTGTCTCTCCTGAGTCTGCCTACGTCTTCCATTTCCCTGCTGATCGTGAAGAATCAGTTTGTTTTTATTGGGCCGGAATAATTCAGAAGAGCCGTGGGGAGATGCTTCTTGCGTCTCTGGGAAGCTATTTTGTGTTTGTAAATGGTACTCCACCTGGTGAGTGAACAGTGTGTAATGATGGAGAGAAAATGGCTAGACCTGCAGAGAGATGGAGAAAAGAGAGCAATGACGATAATGATGATGATGATGGTGAGGAGGAGGAGGAGGACATACAGCATTTTTCTCATTGCTAGATCCCTATTATGACTCATACTCTTTCTTTCTTTCCTTTTTACTCATTTGAACGGAGTAGAAGAAATGAAAATGAAAAGGGGGTGAATTGAAACCCCGCTTTATGGAGTTAGGGTTAGGGAGTTCTGTTCTTGGCAGATGTGGGAGTGCACCTTTCATTCTGGAAACCATTTAAAAGTGTACGACAGACTTTAGAATAAGTAAAATGGAGCTTACTGTGTGAGAGGGTTGTTACTCTGAGGACATGTGCAAACACGTGCTCTTAATTCAAAACAGATTTGTTTGTTTTGCTGTTGTGTCACTATATCAATCATTTTGTACCTTAGAGCAGTCGAGTGTTTTGTGGAGCCATTTGTGTTAATATAGTTTTACATCTCTCCTTCCTACAGCTATTCTGTGTGTGTGTGTGTGTGTCTTTTCACAGGATTTCATGTTTTCTGGCATCACCAATATTACATGACACATCTCCACCATTTGTCTTTCTAATACTTGTGCTTTCTACCTTCATCACAGGAAGATGCCTTTGCATTTGCCAACCAGGTGGGCTATCCCTGTCTTCTTCGCCCCTCCTATGTTCTCAGGTAAGTTTTTATAAAATCAGCCAATAGCTCTAATAATTATAACACTGAAGTTCAGCAGATGACTTTAATGTCCATTAAACCTAAAATGGAAATGTGTCTTTTTATTTGCCATAAAAACAACACTATACACAATTTAGCTGGTTGTCTGAACGGATTCCTTATTCCCTCCTCTCTTGCTGCTCCACAGCCACGTCTGCTTGGTCTTGGTAACACTAAGATCTAGGGAACTGCTGTCAAACATTAAGGCAGGGTTATGATATACTGCAGGTAGGGAGAGCTGTTTAAGTCCTCGAAGGACGGGGACTAAGGCCATGTCATCTGCATACCTAAGAAGTTAGACGTCACTGCTGTTGCACTGTATTTGATTTGTTTGTAGAGAAAATAGCATAGGGATAGTACACATTCTTGGGGAACACCTGTGTTGTGAAGAGGAGAATCAAAAGGCAGTTCTTTTAGGAGACTAGCTTGAGTTGGTCTCTCAAAAATTCCCTGATGAGGAGGACAGGGCCACTGATGACTTTCAGGTCACAAAAGCGCTCTAGGAGGAGGAGGTGTGGCTGGACTGTGTTCAGGGCTGAAAAAGAATCCATGAAAAGAATACAAGCGTGAGTGTTGCATTTGTTCTGATGATTATAAATGCTATTTAGGAGGGTGAGTGTGGCATCCTCCATTCCTCTGTTGTTTCGGTAAGCAAATTGCATGAGTTCCAGTGATCCTGCTACCTGGCGGGACAGTTCATCGCGTACAAGGTGCTCCATGCATTTTCTAAGGAAGGGTGTTCGCATGGGTTTTTTTGGTACAGGTATAATAGCCGCTGTCTTTCAGGCCTGGGAGAAAGATTTTGAGTTCAGTAACAGCTGGGACACTTTCGTGGTGGTTGCACACTCCTTTAATACCCTCCCTTTGAGCCCGTCAGGACCAGGGGCTTTGTAAGGATTAACCCTTTGCAAAATTGTGGTCACTCTCTCCTCCTGACTAATAATTGGGTCAGAGGTCAGTCCTGAGCAGACAGCGCCACACTCATTTCGGAAATCATGGCAGAGTTGTCACACTGAGTAATCTTTCTCTGCTCCCTGCCCATCATTTTGTTCAGCCCTCTCCATGCATTTCTAGCATTACCAGTCTTCAGTTCCCCCTCAACCGTACGTTTATAGTCCAGTTGGGCATATTTTTATTAGTCGTCTAGCGGTGCCATTTAGTAATTCATAATTGCTGTGATAGTCTTTATCTGTCCAGGCCTGACAGTACGAAAAATTGGGTTTAGTGCTCTTTAATGATTGACTGTACTTCAAGAGGTCTAATTATCATCGGTGCACATAGACAGAAGTGTGGACTGTGGATCCAGTTGTGGGACGGGGTTTGGAAGCCAAGTTATGCTGATTGTTGTCCCGTTTGAGTGGGATTGTTATCCTACCAGGTGGGTTAGGTCTCTGTGGAGGCTGAGTAGACCTGTTTTAGTAGTGTAGCACATGCAAACTATTGTGATGCTGGGCTTTCATAGTCCTCGATCATCCCGATGTCTTGCTGTAGGCATTTTACATCTCTGCTGTTTAGTAGTTGACCTTTATCAGTATACATGTGTTTTGCCTTTAAGATAGGTTTGCCCTTCCTGACCTCAGGCGTTCTTTGTCCCCTGATTTGAATGCCGCGTGTCATGCTCTCGTCAGTATCCTAACCTGTGCTGTTATCCTTGGCCTCTGGTGGTTGGTGATGGTTTTGGGGACACATTTTCACACATTTCAAAGTTGATACTTCACCCTTATAAATTCCACCAGTTTTTCTCTGTTGATTCACCATTCCTTGCTGATGAAGACAGACACTGATGTGGTCCTGTTAGACTGGTAAGGGGGTATAGTCCATTCAGTTAAATGATCGTGTCTGTTGTGTTTTCATGGAGTCGTGTCTGTGTGTCTGTAAAAACATACACACAGAAGTCTTTTAACCCAGATTGGGTAGTATGATGAATGTGGCCACTGCCAATAAATTATATATAGTAACAAACCAGGGGGAAGGTTGAGGACATGCAGAAAGAAAAATGTGTACATTTGAACAACTAATCCACTTTTTGCTGATTAAAAAACATGTTTTGTTATGATGATTAATGAATTATTAAACTTTTCAAATGCTCCTTCAATCATGCAGTGGCATTTGTGTCCAGCAGGTGTCATAATGAGACCCTACATTTAACGGGTCTGGTGTCACTTAGAGTAAACTATATGTAAAGGATGATGGAGTTTTGTACTTGTTATGATTTTTTTTAAGTAAGCTGTGGTGTCTTGTGTCTGTGGTCTTTTGAAAGGTAATCTGTCTTTACTTGTTATGTTGGACACTAGGTCACTACAAAATATCAAAGTAATTACATGTATCGAAGGGACATCCAGCAGTTATTAGGACTTGTATTGGACAAATTATTCTTATTATTATGTATATAATATACGCCTTTATATTTTCTGACTATATAATGTCTCTCCCTTCTTCCCCTCCCCTTCTTTCTGGCGTCGGCATCGGTTGAACTTTCTCTAATCTTTCCTATCCCCAAAGTGTTTTCACACTACGCCTTTGACATACTTGCTAATGGATTTTGAATGTTCTTCTTAGTACATATGCACAAACTCCCCCATTTATACACCAAGCCCTCTCTTCCTTGTCAGAGTCTTGAATTTATTTTTCTAGCATTAAAATGCACAGACACACACCAAAAGTCAACTTTCGACGTTTTTAGCCCTAAAATATATTCATGAAATTACAAGTAGAAAAATTATAAAGAAAATCTTACAGCCTAAGTTTGCATGCTAAAATCAATCATTTCTTACTCGTTATCAACACTTAAACTCAGCAGTGAAATTGCTATGACACGCGAATGCTGATGGATACAGCTGCACAATGATTAGATAGGTTTCAGACTAGACTGGTGTTTAAATGTGAGTTTTGTCTAAGCAACATTCTTATAACTAAATCAACTCCCAGTATGTCAATCAAGAGCCGAGACCTTTGGAAAACCTCTAATTTCTCTATTGCTGACAAGTGCTGCGAAGCTCAATGCTGGTGTGACAGAGTAAAATGCAAATACTCAGCAGTTGTGAGGATTTCTCTCTATGTGAAAGCATATGTGTGTGGGTGAGCAGTGTACCCAATTAGAGCCAAGTAATAAACACAAGCATGAAAACAACCTTACTCACTTCCCTCCGGCAAATCTATTGTGATGCCGTTGTTTTAGAATTGTATGATTTGTTTAATTATAGGATTTATTTTTTTTTTGTATCACGTCAGGATGCGGTTTTGAGAAGAATGTGTTAAATCTCTATTTGTCATTCTTGCCATCAATGTGTTCTCCTTAGCTGTGTTGTATTCCTTTATATTTATTTTTGGTAAACAGTGAGGAACAGCCTGAATGTAAATGCATGTGATTTTTTTTTTATTATCACTCAAATGAAGGGCCAGTATTAATTTGCTGGTTGGACATATGTTGCCTGTGAGCTCAAAACAGCTAAGTAATAAATCTCTGACCCAAGCTTGTGGCCTTTCTCCCTTTTTCTCTAAAACTTGTATTTTTTTTAACAGGATAGCCCAGCTAGCAGTGTAAAATCAAAAACACCACAACAAAACTAGCCTAAATCTGTTGTTTTTTTAATGACAAAGTTTTGAACTCGTTTTCAAAGCCTGGAGTGCTTTTCGACCTAAATAGCTGTTCTTCTCCCCTTCTCTGTTTCTCTCTCTCTCACTTTCCCTGCCTTATTTTGACTGTTTACAGACCCGGTTCCCGATGGTAATAGTGATGCAACAGAGATAATGAGTGTTTTGAACAATCATTTGAAGCTTGTATGTTCTCCCATTAGCTTGCTTCTCTTCCTCTCCTGTGGCCTTTTGTTTTCTCTCCTTCACACTCTTTCCTTCGCTGTGTTTCTCTCTCACCAGTGGCTCTGCAATGAACGTCGCGTACGGTGAAGAGGAGATGAAACGTTTCTTGGAGGAAGCAACCCAAGTGTCCCAGGTAAGATCAGTGTTAATTCTGTGGGTGTGTGTGTGTGTGTGTGTGTGTGTGTGTGTGTGTTGGCCTCCCTGCACATGTGGGAGTGTCAAATTGCAATGGAACCCCTTCCAAAAGTCTTGTAGTCTCACCTTGGTTTTTCATTTTTTAGTTTTTAATTATATTGAATTAGCATTTTGAGACACACAAACCTCTCCTTTTCCCTCTCCCATGCACACTGACACACTCTGAGACTCTAGTTTTGTCTTGCTTTCTCTCTCTCTCCCTCTGCTTTCAATTAACTAATGCTACCAGCTGGCATGGCTGTCGGCTAGGGTTGTGTGCCCATATCTACCTCACTGAATACCCAGGTGGCTTCTGGGCAGCTGGCCCCTCCAAGGGCCCCTACTTGGGGCTAGAAGAATACGCACACATGAACATAGCACACACCTACAGAGCACCAAAGCAAGCATAGTCATAGAAAATATTCTTGTTTCAGACTGGAGTACAGTGAGTCAAAAACTATTTAGCAGCCAGCGATGTGCTTGTTGTCCCGTTTAAAAAGATGAGAGGTCTGTAATTTTCTCCATAAGTACACTTCAACTGTTAGAGACGGAATAAAAAAAAAGTCAAGTAGTATGATTTTTAAATAATGTATTTGTATAATGGTGGTAAAAGTATTTAGCACCTACAAACAAGCAGGAATTCTGGCTTTCACTGCCCTGTTATTCTTTAAGAAGCTTCTATCCTCCACTTGTTACCTGGATTAATTGAACCTGTTTGAACTCGTTATCTGTTTAAAAGACACACCTTCAATCTGCATAGACCAAAATACCAGTTAGAAACAGTCTGTGGAAACCTGGTGAAGACGTACAGGAAACGTTTGACCTCTGTCATTGTGCAAATGTGCCGGTTGAACTTTAAACCTGTAATAACTTTTTTTATGTCTGAGTTTTTATTATTCAAAATCCAGTCTGATGGAGTACAGAAGCAACAGTTACAGACAGCACTGCACCGTGTGGCTTTGTGTCCTCCAGGAACATCCAGTGGTCATCACCAAGTTCATCGGCGGTGCCAGGGAGGTAGAGGTGGATGCTGTGGCCAAGGACGGAAAGGTGAAATTGACCTATGACTAATATCACTGCATATTTAAAAATGGGCAAAGCACGGTCTTTGCTTTAACACAACCTAAAATCTACAGCATGCACTGGATCTATTATGATTTTCCATCTGCAATAGTTACAAAAAGTGCCAGATTGTAAGTTTGTCCTTTTTATCTATATTGACATCTTGTTTAGTAATATTTTCATTTAAAAAATTATCATTGTTATTCACCTTTGTAGACTGGCATTATTCAGTCCTCCATTATTTAACAGTTTAAATAGAAACGTAGGAGAGATATTGAGCCCAGCAGATGAATAAAGTGGAAGTAATCTCATTCATCTTCAGTGAAAAGACACTACAGTGCAGACAGAACTGATGGGGACAAGTGAATACAATAAAACCAAAATACTAAATGATCTTTTTCTTTTCAGTTTAAGTTTAAGGCGTTTCGAAATGATTATTATTCAACACGCTGTTTCCATATCTGTCTGTCGTGTGCAACAGATTAGATTTTTTTATCTTGTTTTTTTTCCATTTGTTGTATTTGTGTGTTTACATTAACAGTCACTTAACAGGGAACTGATATAACTTTAGAAAACTTACATTTCTGTATAGCGTTGTAGGTTGCAGTAGGTGATAGAACTACAAAGGTACTTATGCTGAACGCTCTGTCTGTTGATCTTTTGTTTAGGCTGTGGGAGTCATTTCAAGGGTGTCGGTTGTGTTTCGTGTTTTGCTAAATACGGCCCCTCCTTTATCTTCAGTATTCCATTAACAAGTTCTCCATTCACTGAATACCAAACAGGCTTCATTATCCCTGGTCAGAGTGTGTGTGTGTGTGAGTGAATGAAAGGGAGTGAGTGTGTGGGAGAGTGGAAAAGTCAGAGATAATAAGTATTAATTACAGGTTCTATCTGAAGAGTGCTAATGAATGCTGTGGTTAGCGGCAGTTTAAAGGAACTAATGACATCTACGCGCACACATGCTCACGCGGAGCTGCTTGGTGATACGATCTCCTGTCCCGTGGGTGAAATGTTGGAAGTTATTCTTTTGACACTCTGTATTTATGAACATTGTCGCTACCTCTGTCAACAAATTGAGACCCTTTGTCCTATACAGATTTTCAGTAAGTGCTGACCTGACTCTTTTACTATATACTGATTCTGCATTGTGTATACTAAAGCTGATGTGTAAACACATCAAGCTCAAGTCTATTTGCCTAAAAATATAAACACATCTGAACCAACCAAGGCTGTAAATATGTGAGTTGCCTTGCGTAGGGATTTTGTTTTTTTTTATCAGAACTACGATCTGCATGAAAATATTCTAATGACTGTGTCTTTCCAGGTTTTGGCCCATGCCATAACTGAACATGTGGAGGATGCTGGTGTACACTCTGGAGATGCCACGTTAATGCTGCCAACCCAGAGCATTAGCCAAGGGGCACTCGAAAAGGTTCACTTAGTCACCCTTAAATCATTTACCGTAAACCATATATTTTTATTGACATGCCTGCATTGCTTTAGAAAATGTCCTTTTACTTGTGTAGCCTTTTCTCCATCACAAGTTCATATGTTGTCCATTTTCTTTTTCCATTCATCTCAGGTTAAGAGCGCAACCCACAAAATTGCACAAGCATTTGAAATTTCTGGGCCCTTCAACACTCAGTTCCTGGTAAAAGGAAATGATGTCATGGTAGGTAATAATAGCTAACTTATTCTTCACACAGTGTAGCTACAAGTAAAATGTGTGTGCAAATTTACAATGATTGTTAGCTCCCAACAGCAAGTGTCATTTTGCATTCTGTTTTAGGTGATAGAGTGTAATCTGCGGGCGTCACGCTCCTTCCCTTTTGTATCAAAAACAATCGGCGTGGACTTTATCAATGTGGCAACCAAAGTGATGGTTGGAGAACCATTGGACGAAGCCAGTCTGCCCTCGCTGGAGAAACCCATCATTCCTGTAGACTACGTTGGCATCAAGGTGAGAGGAGAAACTGATTGTTGTGGTTTATAGCTGGGAAATCTGTAATCAGCTTTTTAGATTTTTTAAATTCCCTGACTCTAATGTTGAATTTTTGCAGAATACAAAAATCAGTTGATGTGTTCATGGACAAATGTGCAAATAAGAACTTTATAATGTGAAAAGCCAGCAGAGCTTTGCTGTAGTTTTAAGAACCAGAGATAATTATCATAATTAAAGAGTTTTTCCACAGAAGACAGTTTAGCAGGATACAAAAGTCCATTTTCTTTTGGTTTCAGTGATATTAGTTCAAATTCAGGGGAAGATGATACAGTTACATGCTTTTACATTACAATTTTATTATTATTATTTTTTAAGCAGGTTGTTTTTTTTCATTGTAACAGCTGACATTATAGAAAAATACATATATCAAAAGTGACACGAGAACACCATAAAAACATAAAACCTTATTCTCAAAAGGAGTTAGAAAGAACAGTACTGGCATTTCAGTATGCCCAAAATGCTCTTCTGAAAGATCTTTCACACTTAATTTATGTCAGAAAGCTCTGTTTTAGTAAGCCCTGGTGGCATAAAAGATTTATATCCTAACATACACAGCTGTGGAGATTCTTGTTTAAACCACTCTTCAAGGTATTTTAGCACCTCTTAAAAAACTGGAAACTCCAAGGGACAGTCCCACTGAACATGTAGAAATGTGCCCAGTCCTTGTTACATTTCCAGCTTTTATTGTCTGTTTCAGAGGATGCTTAGAAGGAGGAGGTTTAAAATATATGTGCACTATTTTATGATAGACAAATGTACTTCTTGCTGCCTTGATGGTCTATACTACATTTGAGATCATAATGTAGCGTACATTTTTCTTAATCTCACAATCAAAGTCTCCTTTGCTATATTAACCATTGGCTTTCACATATACCGTTGTTTTTGTATGCTATTTTTATAAAGTACATACTTATAGCATGTATATCAAATACAGAGGGTAAGAGATTAATGTTTTGAACCATACAGCATTGTGGAGCTCTTTTTCATGGCATAGCATTTGTCTGTGATAACTGATAATTTATCTCCCAAGGATATAATCAAAAATCTTGCCCAATGGCTTGCTGGTTTATTAATTTAAAACAATATCTGTTTTTATGTAGATGGATTCTAAGCTTCTCCCCCTTTCCCCTTATGAATAGAACAGAGTCACTAGTTAAGCCATTAGTAACACCTTTTATATATTACAAATATGCTTTAAAACAGCAGTTCTCTGGCAAAAGAAAATTCTCAACTACTAGTTAGATAATACTCTAAAGTAAAGTGTTGATATAATTTACCCTCTGTGTGTGATCCTAAAATTATTTAGACCATGCCTATTTAATAATTAGTTTATCCTGTTGGTATTTTATAACAGTTTCTTTGTTGTTAGCATTTAGGCTAATTGAAAATATAGGAACTGTTTAAAAGTTAAAGCTATCCAAACTACGTTCCACTATAATTGACCAGATTTACAGATTGGCGTCAGGCAGGGATTTCTAATAATATACAGTGTGTTCAATAGGTTTTTGTATGCTTGTTAAGTTGTACATTGTTCTCATACTCATACAGGACTATGTTATTCTGAAGTAAGTAAAGAAGTGCGAATGAGATAATAACCACCTGTTGTATAAAAGGGATTTTTAACTTTCTTTGTGAGTTCCTTAACCATGTCATTAAACCTCCTACAGTCTGATGTATTGTGTGTGGTTAGAAAAATAGTTTGTACATATAAAGCCCTACACGTATGATGTTTTAATAGCTAGTGTAGCTTCTGCTAGTGCAACTTTCATCAGATCATATAACAAAGACCGCAATTATGGCTCCATCCCTCTACCCAGGCATGATAGTGAGGTGTGGTACGTGGTTTCTCTTACTGGCTGTGAGGCTTACTTCTTAGATTGGGTATGAGAGAGTTTATGTGTCACCAGCTGTTCCAAAGCTATTTTTTCCTAAGTAATTTCTGCGTCTAATTACAACAGAGCTGCTGTAACAATGGCTGTAGTTTGGAGCCAATCAGGCAGGTATAATCCCCCTCACTTGCCCACCACCTAAAGTTTTCAATTTCTAGGCTGCACAGTGGTGAGGAATATTAATCAGAACTCTGAATACTCCAGGTGCCAGCTTTAAAAGACTCCCTGTTTACTTAGAATCTTTGATACAGACTGCATACTCCCTTGCCGATAAAGGCCTCGTTGGAAACCCGGCCACAATCACAGTTCTTTAACCAAGTAGTACTAATTTCTTCCTTCTTATTAACCACGTTATGCCAGAACATCAAACCCCTACTGCAAACAGACTATGATGTTTGGAACCATTATCCAACCTTGGTTGTCTGAATCACAAGGCACAAGTTATTGCCTTCCAGAGAGTTCATATTAATTTGTCTCATTCCCTCTCAACCTCACTCTGTTGCTCTTGCTATTTTTTCTTGCTTTGGCATTCCCTCAGTTGAGGCCATGCTGTTTTCTTTTCACTAACAAGTCCCTATTGTGTAATTTCTGTCTCTATATTCAAACTCATAGGAACAATAACACAATTTTATATATGATACTGAAGGGAAGAAGAGCATGAAAACAACATTTGAGGAGGAGGAAGCTGATTTGGTGGTTTGGTGTCTTCCCCCAGTGCACACTTAATGGCTCAACAAAAATAACTTCCAGCTGTATTCTTGTTCTCCTTGACCATTGCGTGCACGTCATTATGGCGACTTCTGAAACTGGCACATTTCTGTCAGCCTAATGATCTAAGAAAAATACATGCTTGAGAGACATCAACAACAAAGAAAGACTTTAATGTAATGATAATATAATAATACTACCCCAGTGTAGCAGCAGCATGTTGGTAAAGTAATTATCTGATGATGAGCTAATGTGTTGATTACCTTAAAATGAATGACATTTTCACATAATAAATATATATGAACATACATACATATAAACTTGGTAAAGTTAACCCAGAATCTCTGTAGCAACTTCTCTTGCAGTAGCACAGAATATTTTACCACCACCTAGCAAAGGTGATTCCACCAAACGTATCCACTTCCAACACTCGCCTTATTAGCCACATTGAAGACCCTTCGTATTAGTTATTATCATTATTATAATTTCTTAGTCATTTAGTTTTAATGTCAGTAACATGAGTGAAACTGAGGTTATTGTCATTTGAAAATCTCTAAGTACAAATGCTGTCTTGAATATATTTACAAAGGTATCACTCCCTTCTCCTACAAAACCAACAGTGACAACAATGTAATGTGGAAAAGTCTAACTTTATTTACTCTGTTCTCCACTGGAGCCCAGCTGGTGCCCTAAGATAACATTGTTCATGTTGTGGAGCGTTGCATTTGTACTGTCTCTTAGGAGTGGGCGGCCCATGTGGGGTAGGGAGAAAGGGAAGTAGTGTTTGTGTGTTTGTTGCTAGGATGTTGCGGTCAGAGAGACTTAATTATTATGACGGTCACAGACATTCTGTCCCAGAGACACATCTTTGCAATTGGAGGACACACCATTATGACTGAAGCCCTTGAGATATTTCTGAAATTCATGCGTGTGCTTCTCATTTTCAAAACATCTTTAATATTTTTTTGTTTGTGGTTATTTTTCGACTTTCCTTTCTTATTCATAGTTTTAATGGTGAAGAAGTTGGTGCGGTTGGTAAAACTGGGGACTCTACTTTACAGGTTTATTCTGTTCTGGATTTACTCAGAATGTCAATGTCATGTCTTGTGCCACTCTTTCTGGATTTCACAATTCCCGTCTACTACTCATTGCTTACTTCTGGTGGTTTCTTGTGACCTATGATGCACATGTTGTGATCTAAAACAATTCAAAAACAGGTGAACAGCAAACTACTTGATCAATCTGGAAACGGGTAATAACCTGCTTCTAAGGTGAGAGTCCATAGTGAGAGTCATCTAGAAATTGAGAAAACTTTAAAAAAGATTACCCTAAGAGCACATGGCTGACTAAATTGGGATATCATAAAAGTATGCACAACATCTGAAGAACAGCAGGCCTAATTTGCCTTAGTTAAGATGAACAATCATGCATCACACTGTTTTAAAAGATTACATTTAACTTAAAAATTCACAGTTTTTAAGTAAGAAGATTTTACCAATTTCTCCTTCAACGAGAAGATGCAGTAGTAGTTATTTCTACACCGTCTCAGATGATCCTCTTAAACACAGTAACAGTCTGCAGGTGCTACTGCTTCCAGAGATCCAACAAAGTCCACCAGCCCCCAGAAAATGCCAGGTTTTTTTGAGTGTTAACTTTATCATGACCATGCAACATGACTGCAACATGACAGGACTTCTTCTCAAACCAGTTTCTGGAGAAAGACTGAGTGTTATTTCTCCCTCTGTGGAGGGCTGGCAAGATGGCGGGTTGAGTGGACGCACTTAGTGAAGCTCTGACCAAATAGTCCTGACTTTTACTTTGAGGCAACTTGAATTTACTTTGAACAATGAAAAAAACTACCTCAAACTTGACTAAAACGCCTATGTCGAAAAATGACTCTAAAAAGAAAGAGAATGCTTCGTCCTGCACCTTAAAAAAACAAAGTGACCAAGAAATGGACCATGACTACGCGGTGGAAGCTTCTTCGGTAAACAAGAGAGAGCGTGGAGCTGATTCAACTCCGACTACACCGAGTAAGACACCGCTGGGAAAGAAAGCTAAATCAACCGAAAGTGATATGAGTGGCGATATCTCTCTGAGACTTAATGAAAGCGATTTTAACGGTTGAACAGAAGATGGATACTTATCAGGGCAGTACGGAGGGAAAGTTGGAGAAGGTGGACGAGAAGCTAACGGAGCTGAAACAACAGGCCGTTCAAAACAACGCCATGATTGCTAACCTAACTAAGGCTGTGGAGTTCAACTCAGAGGAGGTCAAAGAATGTAAAAGC
>JAUMTR010000013.1:11885447-11925733 GCA_032270685.1 Microctenopoma stevenorrisi | reverse complement strand
GCCCCCTGTTGCACACTGCACTTTTTTTCTATGCGCACCTTATGTTGCCTGTTTGTCTGCTGTCCATAGTCTATTATCTCATGTTGTGATTGTATGTTGCACGTAGCACCTTGGTCCTGTAGGAACGTTATTTCGCACCACTGTGTACTCTGTATATGGTTGAAGTGACAATAAAGCTAACCTTGAACCTTGAACCTTGAAATTACTGTTAAGCAAAGCATGTTAAGATCACTATAGGTGATTTAGAAGATTGCATTTTATTTGCATTGTCATCAATGGACTGGCAATACCTTCTTTTTGCTACTCCATTCTCAATAATAAAAGCTGGACAAGGTCTGTTCTGCGATGTAATTAGTTTTAGAAGAATTTCAAATTCTGTACACATGATGTAAGACACTTGCACAGTTACCTTACTCCACTAAGAAAACAAGTATTTTAAACTATTTTAGACCCAAAGTTTGGTCCCGTTTTTTCCACATGTGCCTCATAAATAAAGTGTCTGTAGAAATCCAAAATGTTCAGGCCTTGTAAAGTTTTTTCATGTGCCGATTCAAGGAGAGAATGACTTCAAAAGTCGTATTTGTGGGAATTTTACGACAGATTTTACGATGTCATCCAACATCCAGGTCACTACTTCAGTTCGGTTTAGTTAGAAGTGAAAATACCAAAACATTGCCTGGGAACTCATATGACATTGCTGAAAAGTGAAAAATAATAATAATTGGTTTTAAGATTTAACCACTTAATTCTTAAAAAATCTTTATATTCTAAATTTGCATCTGATTATTTTATGAGAATCAGAATCTGCAAAGTAACAAGTTACTGAATCTCATGAATGTGAAAAGTCACTAAAAATTTTAGATTTGTAGCCAAATTTGGAAGCTCTGTCGATTTATACTATTGATCTTGAACTCCTCACAATTCTTGATACAAACCTGTGTAATGTTGTCTTAATACATACAATTTCAAAAAAGAAAATCTGCCTCTTATTATGATAGCTCAGTAGTCTCTCCACGGCTCAGCGCCTCCTGATCTTACCTACTCCCCCCTGCTGTTTTACTTGCAGAGATGCTCCGCTTGCTGTTAATGAGTGTGGACATCTCTTCAGAGCACAAATGTGTGGAGCCCACCCTCTTTCACTGATGCTGATATCCCCATATGGTTACTGAGCAACAGTAACTACAGTCATCATTACAAAGGTCAACCAGGGAATCGTTTAACACAATTGTGATAATGTACAGTATTTAGCACAAAGCCAAAGACACGATCGTAATGTGTGCAATAATATACAGTATCATTAAAGATAGATTCTTTGGGTCATATGCTTTCTCAGGATCCTGTAGCTCTTTTGTAAAGGCTCATTCATTAGGTGAGAAATCAAATCTCTGCTTCAGTACAGCTACTGAGATTAAAGTTCAAATGCTGAGTTGCAAAGTAAAGTCTTACAAATGCCCTTTAACAACATTTTCATTGTTACTATATACTGTTTCTTTGCACAATTTTTAATTTGACTAATCATACGAGACGTAAAGTTCTGTCATAAGCTCTGGAACGAAAGGAGAGTTAGCATTCAGCATCTCTGCCACCAAAAGAGAGATGTGTGAATACAAGCTGGATTTTCAAAAGAAGACTAACCGACTTCCTCAGTACCCATCACTGTAAACGCAACTTAGTGGTGGAAAAATAGTCTCTTAAAACTTCAATACCGGCTTAGAAGAAAGATGACTTTAGGGTCACACATATATATAAGAGTAGTTTTGGTTTAGAGCAGAGAATGCAAACCAGTAGGGTCAGAATGAGAGGGCGAAGGCTTCACACATGCAGCATTTCCTCAGTTGTTTCAGCATACCTTGATGTTGCTGTACCTCTGCCACACAGTAGTACATAAAATCTCTGGTAATGTTATTCCTGTGAGGCCTCAGATGTTCATTTTAGAGAAAACTGGTTCTGGATGGAGGAAGTAAACACTGAGCATTTTCCACCTGGTGTGTGAGTACTTTAGAGATGAGCTGTACTGTGTTTGGTGTAGGGGTTACCTGCAGCTAATCACTCACTATGTCTAATGCATATTATTATAACATTAATATATTGAAATTAATGACATGCTCTAACAATGACAGTAGGACTAATGTTAACGTTTAGTATTAAAGCACCTCCACACATGTGAAGTTGTTGTTTTCCTCGTGCCATTACGTGGCTTAAACCTGGATTGTTCAGTTTAAAGCCTTGCCCGGTCTGTGTTGAAAAGTTCCACTTAAAATGAGATGGTGAGGTCCATTTGTCCCCTTTAAGCTTCTTCCCGCTGACCTCATCACCCGACTTGAGCTTTCTTTGATAATCACATTTCCAAACAGCCTTTCTTCACTGAGCCACACTTAAGAGTCTTGCCCTCAAAGAGGGAACACAATGGCCTGTAGATTTTTTTATATATTTATTTATACAGTTTTTTCGCCCACCAGGTTAGACTCCATAATGGACAAAGTATAGTAATGCATTTTAGCAATGTTCACAAATGTAATGAAAAACCAAAAACTTTTTTTTCACCTAGAAAATTGAAATGATTAGATATACACTGGCAAGAAAAATTATGGAGAACCATCTTCAGTTGTAAGAGAAAGTAAGTGAAAGGCAGTTTCCTGGGTTTCAAGATAATGTGGTCACAACAAAGTGACTCCTGCACAATTTCCAACAAAGTCACAAATATCAATAAACAAAATATTTCTACGCTGATAAAACTGTCACAATCGATCACGTCTTTATTGAACATACCCATTAATACCTGTAAGAGTTTAGATATTCATCAGTCTACAGTTAGAGCAACTGTCTACAAATGAAGACGATTTGGTATCAAAAGCTCAGCGCAATGCTCAAAGTGGTGAAAAATAGCTGTGGAGTAACGGCTACATCCGTAAAGGATTCATGGGAGCTTGTTAACATCTCTGTTTGTGAGTCAACCATATGTTAAAACCGCTGAACAGGCATGATATCCATGACGGCACCATGAGGAAGCCATTTCTCTCTAAGAAATAATTGTAGCTCCACACTCCACAACACTAAATTTAATATGTTTATCCAGGTATCAGACAGGATAATGGTATGAATGACTTTTTGCAAACCAAAGCTCAGACAATGCTGGGTAATTCAGCAGGACACAGAATCTCTAAAATGGAGTGGTGCAGTCAGAACCTAGGCTTAACACCAGACCTTGTAAGATTACGGCTAAGCTGAAGCAATTCTGTGAGCAGGAACGGTCCAAAGTTGCTCCTGGACATTATGCAGGTCTCTTCTACAGAAACACGAAGTGCTTGCTTGACGTAATTGCTGTCAAATGTAGTTTAAATAGTTATTACAGCACCATGATAGCTCAGTGAGTAGAGCAGTTGTCTTCCAACCCAAGGGTTAGTGGTTTGATTCTCAGTCCTCACAAAGGCACGTCTCGATACCCTGTAGAAGCGCTGACACAGGTCTAGCAGCTGTCCAAACAACAATTTCTACTAAGTATTTTCTATTTATTAATTATTTTTATTACTGAACTCTTCGGTACGCCGTCTCCCACACCAGCTCGACAAGGTTCAGATCTGGTGATTTATATATACAAGCCATCAAAAGGAGCTACTTTCTTCATCAGATAATTCTTACACAACTAGGATAAATGCTTGGGTTCATTCTCCTAAGGTATTCTTTGTTTTTTCTTGCTAGTATAGTTTAGAAAAGCAGCAACTTTGTATGGAAATATTAAAAGCACCTTAGTGAGGAAGATGGACAAATAAACACTTTATCAGAATTTCACATACCCTTTGCATAGATGGAATAATCTTCTACAATGCAGGCCTTTGTAGAGTGGTTAGATAAAAGCCAATGTGTGTAAAAGTTATATGACAGCTCATCTGGAGTTTTCTAAGCAGCATTCAACGAACTTTGAGAGTGTGAGGAAAGCAATTTTGATGGCACTCCTCAGTCAAAGATATTAAGCACTATTTCTGGCAAACACTACAGGTACTGTTTAACACCTGGCTAATACCATCCCTGCAGAGGTGGCAGTATCATGTCTTGTTCTTTGCAGCAGGGGCAGACAGAATTGAAGAAAGAATCAATAAAGTGAAATACAAAAAAGTCCTTAAAGTAAAGCGACTCTGGAGTGCACGCCACCTGAGAGCAAGGCAACAATTTGTCGTTTAGCAGAACAATGACCTGAGGCGAATAGCTTCACAAGACCACACTCCAGTGGTTTGACCCAGCTGTGGGTGGAGATATCTGAACATGACAATTCATAAATTCTTCCCATACAATCTGATGGAGAAGATGTGTCAGAAAGCAAGGAGCTATGAAGGCAATCTTCTATCAGCGATGAGGAGCATACTCCATTTTTTTGCTTTATTTCATGTTAAGATGTTATATTTTTTTCAAACCATTTCCTCAGATCCATCCAATCTCCACAGAGGTTGAGACTCTTGGGCTAGATGAGGACTGCTATGCCAGCAGTGCTGCTAATCAACACACAACACTTCACAAGACCTCTGTGTATAGTTTGTGTAAAATTTTTGTACAATGTGAAGTTTATAATGCATAATGTGTTTTTTCAGTTTTATTTATGTTTGTTGTTCCTATATCACACTTCATTGTGCAGCCTGGAGATGACTGCGTGTTCCAATTTGATCCTAAATTTCCAGTCTACAGTTTAGTCTTCTTATTGTTTTTGCACTGTGATTTACATTTGTGCTCCTTTATAGCAAGTTATTCAACTCCAAAAGGGTTAAAACGCTTCTCATCTGTATCTACAACACACAGCAATCCCATGGCTGTGAAAGCTGCACAGTTCTTTTCTGCATCCATTTCTAGCTATGTTGGGCCCCTATGAAAGCTCATTTTGGGGGCCCCTGCTTTGAATCGTTATGAGAATTTAAAACCCTCTAGTGATTTGTGGCAATGCATCACAGTAGGTTCTCAAACCTGAAATTAAAAACAACAGAGAAATCTCTGTTAAAAACAACAGAAAATTCATGAGTAAAGATTCAAATCTGATCAAAATGTTTGTGTTATAAGATTCAACATTCTGACATAATAAAGCAAATTATGTAAAGAGCAGGACTGTAAAAAAAAAATTAATGGATAAATTTGTTAGCACTGTGTTAAAACAATTTTATGCTCACTGTAACAATTACCATTTTAAATGTCACTGAAGCCACTCAGGAATGATCAAATGTAAAAAAATATATATCGTGGTCTCGACCCAGGACTCCACATATTAGAGCCTTTCTTTACTAGTTGAGATAACAAAGAGTTCATTTCGTAGAACTAAACATGATGATTTAAAGCAAATCAAAGTTAATACTCTGGTGCAGCTGTTTCTGCAGTGCTATTTATGACACTTCCCAATAGTTTGTAGAATTTTCATATATAATATAATATATAATCATAGAGACATTTCAATTATATTTAATTCTGCTAAAATATTACCAATTCAAGCAGCAATTTTTAGAGGGAGTAGTTTCCGAGTAACTAAGTGCAAGGAGAAAGTGCGGGAGAAAGAAAATCTAAAACAATAATAAATTGTTCAAAATGTAACATTTTAAAAATCTGAAAGATGTTTAACTAAAAACTAAACTTATATCAACAAACCCTTAACTTCAACTTCACTAACACAACCGCACTTAAAGGACGCCAGTTAATACTGGTTCAACAGAAAAAACACCAGCATAAAGGGAGGTGCAAAGTGCAAAGCACAACTTATATTTATGACAGCAGTGTGTACAGTCAGCAACTCAAAGGGAAATGAAATGGCCTGAAAAGTGTAAAATCTTGCTTATTAGGGTTTTAAATTGAAGAGTCTAGAACATTAGAATCTGTCAAAGCAGTCTGGACGGACAAAATAAATGTCTGTGATTTTCATCCTCACTAGATTCAACGAAAAGCAACAGTAATTCGTAGAAATGGGTTGGTAAAAACAGCAGTACTGTATGACCATCTTGACCATTATAACTGTCTGCACCTTGTAAATCTATTAACCATTTACCTCACAGAATATTAAATGAAGACCAATCGATCTGGGATAAGTGTGGCATTAGACTAACTGAAAATTAAATGTAATTACCAGTGTAGCACATTATATCTAACAGTATTATTAGCCAGTTAATATTTTTTTAACTAATCATAAATCTTCTATTAGGGTTGTCTGGATTTTGAATAAAAGAGTTGCTCATTGTGTTTCTCATTAAACTGTTAAAATTACAGCTTAATGTGTTTAGGTCTGTGCCACACACTTCAGCTATGATTTACAAGGAGTGCTCAGGCAGAGACTTGATGTTTATGGTTTTGTATATCCCTCTAAAAGCTAGTCAAGCACAGCTAAAGGTGGGCCCATACTCCATATTTATGAAATTGGCTCTGTGTGAAATTGGTTTTTGCCTAATGGATCCCTGCAGGAGTGCTCCGCCTGATACCTCTGCCTCAGCTTATCGGCACTGGAGTCACACCGAGGACAGAAAGACAACAGAGGAAAAGGGGATAAATAAAAAAGAACAAAATTTCAAAAAAAAACTACAATTAAAATAACCAGGAACACTGAAGCTAAAACAATCAAATTCACTGAAAGAAAAACAAACTACTATGAGTTTCTTTTATCCATTTTTAGGAGAAAAGTTTTTGGTCTTTCAACAACTCTTACAGTATAATAAATGATTACATGCTATACTTTACTGCATCAGTGCCTCGGATGTGTCACAAACCTCACCAAATGCCTGAGAACTCACATTTTCACACTTTTTGCACTACTTTGATAAAGTACACTAAGTTAAGGATGCATGTACAGTGAACACAGCTACAGTAAAGCAGGTGTCACCGTGGTGTAGTGGGCGGAGTTTTGGTTCTGGGTTTGACACCGCTGGCTAACAAGGGTCTTTTTTTTCCAGAGTTTGTCTGCTTTCCTGGTGGGTTTGCTCTGTATATATTTTGTAAATATCAGGGCATACATACACTCAAGACACCAGATTACTTAGGGAAACCAGATTTCTCTAGTAACTGAGGAACAAATTTACACTCGCATAAGAAACCTGATCAGCGGAAGTCTGCGCGTATGTGCAGAAGATGAACATGTGGATTTCTCCTCTACATTGAGCTGATTTTGGAAGCATGGTCCACAGATTGCAACTGTATAGGTACAGAAAAGTTAGAGAAGGTATGTATGTTGGGGGAGGTGACTGAGAGCACTGTGAGAGGGACACACAGACAGTCATGTGGTGAAAAGTGACTGCTGAATGTCATCTCTTTGAGAAATACCAGAGAACCTGTACCAGGGAAAATCATGTTCCCCTAATCCCATACCCTGATTACAGTAACCAGATTTTCAATATACATGACAGAAGTCAGCTTACTTGAGAACCCCGATTGTAACTTGTGGTCACTTCAGTGCATGAACAACAACCTGTGCAGGAAGTCCAGTGGGACTGGCTCCAGCTCGCCTGTGAATCTCTAACAGATAAGGCATAACTAGTAAAGACTTATGCAGAAGCAATACATATTGTGTGTGAGGACCAATCAGATGGCTACTAAAATTGATGTCACTTAACACAATATGACACTTCATCTCAGAGTGAAAAGAAAGAGCCTGCGGATCAAAAATGTTTTAGAATTGTTAGCAAGTAGAAATCATAAGAATTAGGTTGTGATCACTGGTTCTGTCATTCTCTTATCTGCTGTGCAACTTAAGCAGATCATATTTCAACATACTATTAGTTTGCTACACAGTCTTTATTCCCAGTCAAGAATTATTATTTTGTTGTGAAGTTATAGTGCATTTTTTTACAGCTGGATCGCTGAGAACCTCATTCAAATAAGAGAATCCCAGTGCCTCTATGTTTAGATAATGATAGTAAATTTCCTTCAGATAACCTATATTTGATCAGATGCTTCAAGTGAAAGTCTCATTCTATTTGTATAATTTTTTGAAAGAAAAATCTCTTTGTATCTGCTCACAGGAAAAAAAAACATAAATAAAAATACATGATTTCAGCAAAGGCATAGAGAGAGAGCACATGACGAGAAAAAAGGGAGGGATGGATGGATGAAGGATGGATGAATGTTGGCTGGAGCTGTCAGTCTCATCTCTCTTCTGTCTCTCCTCATCCATCCTCACCATGCTGACAAGGGTCTTCCAAGCAGAACACCGTCTGCCTGCCAGGTAATTCATATTCTCCACCTGCACAGCCACCACCACCAACACAGGAAGATAGACATGTAGGGAGGGACTGGTGGAGGAAGAAAAAAGCTTTGAGAGGCATGATCCAAAATTTGTGAGAGAGATGAGAGAGCAATTTATATGGCAACATGCAATAATGAATATTGCTAGTTAAGAATAATAATGAAGAATGAATATAATATTTTTTTGCATATAAATCTGCACACATTACTTTGTTGTACAATTAAATGACATTCATGTTGATACTTTATATTATACTGTTAAATACGTCGTCTGTATATATGTAGCATTGTGGCTAAAAGGAGCCATATTACCAGACCGTGCCAGATTTTATTGGCAGTAAATAATTTACTGTACCAAGTGTACCAAAATAAAATAATACTTAATAAATATAATTTATAAATATATAAATTAATTTATATATATATATATATATATATATATATATACACTTTGATCATATGTGAAATAATCTGACCAGCTGGAAACAGTATTGTGTCTCCCGCTCTTTTTCCTGTCTGTCCTCCCTGTTTCTCTCTATTTCATTGTTCATCCTTTGCAGTTCAGGAGACATCACAATGAGAGCGCTGCCATTGGATGAAGACAGAGTGTGGGCCTCTGTAGTGTAGCGTAACCAATAGGTGATTGGGTTGAGAATAATTCCCTCTAATGACGAGGCCGGCTCAAGGTTGTTAATGGTAATGAGAACACGGTACGTGCACAGAACCAGACATTGCTTTGCCTCCCAGTGCACCACTGGAGGCCAGGGCACAGACGCACATTACAACATAAATAGAGACACATCTAGACTCTGATCCAAGGACAAACATGCACAGACAAAATACTGTTCAACTGGACCTTGCTAAGCATTTTGCCCTCAGCTGAAGCAAGCACACACACGCACACACACACGCACACGCACACCTGATAGATGAGTGAATGTTTATTAAAGAACTTCATCAAATAGCCACATCATTATTATGTTTCTTTTTCTGCTTTGGTTAAATGTACTTCAGAAAATATTGTTTGGATTAATGAAGGACATTTCCTTTCACCTACCAGTGGCGGTTTCTCTGCTCTGAATGAGCCCCATGGTGTTGGCAAGAGATTGGCATGGCTCCACCACGCTGCCTGGTGCTACTAACTGGCACATACCATAGGTGTGTTGCAAACCACCTACCAGGCACACATGTTACGTGTGTGTTGCCAAGAATGACATTTCCGCACCCCTACTGCACATACTGTGAATTCAGCAGAGTGTCCCTCTGTCTACCTGTGTGTCCAGTCCTACTTGTGAAATGTAACACACACCTGCAGCTTCAACACTGTGCATACACACTTAGTCACACACAAGGTAGCTGGTCTTATGACAAATAAATGCTGATGTGCAGGCAAACACACAGTACACACTGTGAGGTAAGCAAATACACTTCTCCACCATACATGTATGTATATACACTCAAACTATGTAGCAGGCAGTCTGTGTACTAGTACTCGCAGGCTACCACATGATGCATAGCTATGGGTCTATATTCATACAACTCATCCGCTGTACGTTGCGTGGGAGTTACAGCATATTATCTGAAATAGTGGCACTTCAGATGCAGTGTGTAGTGACGGATGGCCAGATGCTCAATGGACCTGATTACTGCAGAATGTGATCGTGAAGCTCCCTGTGTACCAACTATTCCCATCTCCACTGGCAGAGAAACCCACTGGTAGCAGTCAAACAGGTCATTTAAGTCTCCAGAGCCAAGCAAGAGGACAGATGGTAATCTGTTCATAACCACTTCAATGTTCTATAGCTTTGTTTTTATACAACAGGATTTCATGTGCAATCTAGGCCCTTAGACCATGTGCACCTTTTGTTTGTTAATGTTGTCTCATCCAGCAACCTTTTGTGTGCAAATTTTACCTTTAAATAATTTATCTAATTTTTATTTCTATCCTTGTTATTGAAATCCATCCTTTATAATTAACACTCACTTTCAATCATACTCATGTGGCCATCTTTGCAGAAGAATAATGTGCAATATACTTGTGTCCAGCGGGGGGAGCTATTGCAGCTCATCTTGATTTAAAGAGGGCCCATTGGTCCAGACGTTGATTAGCAGTTGTGTAAGACTCACTACTGACATACAGGGGGAAAAAAAAGAACAGTAATAAGAAGAAACATGAACAAATGTCAGATTGCCCTAACGTGCTTTGACCCAGCAGTAAACACATAATTGGATTGGTTCCTTCTAAATCCATTGTGACTTTTCTTTCATTTTGAATAAGTGTGCTTCTCCAGATTTCCAGGTATTTTAAGGTGCCAGGTTTGATATCCAGTAACTATAATGTCATCTATATTTTATGCCTTTCTGTATACTGATAGAAAACTTCGCTGTCCGTGTTGCTACATGACCCTCCAAAGTTCAATCAGTTCAGACTTGAATAATCAGAAAAGATCATATCTTTCAGTTTCAAAGGCTTGTAGTGATGCATTTTGTTTCATGAATATGTGAAAGAAAACTGAACCAAGAGGGAAATGGACAAAGTTTACAACTGGTCCACTGATTCTGATCACAGCAAACCAGCTATAAGTTTAAAACATTATGTATGATTTCCTTCAATCTGAATAAAGTGATTCAGATAATAAGAGAATAATACAAAGTGTTGATTAATCTGTCTTTCCCTGTGCCTCATTCCATAAGTCAGTTCTGGGTCTCCACCACAGATGATCGAATTAATTTACAATTATGAGCGCTCCTCATCATCCATCTACCTGCTGTGACAGCGATGAGCAGGGGATAATGCTTCTACCCACAGACATATTTAGTAAACATCTGATGAATGCTTAGTTCAAAACAGCTACAGTAAAACTATCCTCATAAAATCTCAGCTTGTTGCCACCCTAATCTTTTCACCTGTATAACAATTGATACACTATTGATTATTGGCACTGCATAATCACTTCTTCATTTGGTTGCTTAGTTTTGTTCTTTGTGCTTAATTTAAATATAAGAATTTAGCTTCAGACTCAAAGGTTTTCTAAATATTTAATGTGGTGGTGAATGAGGAGAAACTTTAACTTTAACTTCTTTATCTGCATTTTTATAAATTGAAAGAATGTAATATTATCTGAGAAATTTCTTGTCTTTGCACTGTGCACTTATAACAGATTTTTTTTGTGTGTGATTTAACTGCAACCACAAAAAGAGTAAATCTGATTAATCTGTAACTTAAATATTTACTTTTCAAAAACAAATTTTAATAATATTTTTTCTAACTAAAATATCAAATAGTGAATAAAATGTATTTTTGGTAAGGCAAATAATTAGGCTGGGAAAGTTGGCCATTTTAACCTGTGTTGAAGGAAAGGTACTAAGTCATAATTGACTGTAATTATCATTAAATTATATGTGCCCTAAAGCAGATGACTTCATCAAAATTGTAAAATTAATTAATTTATGTTTTACCAGCTGACACATTTTATTAAGTTGGTTAATCACATGCCTTTTTTTAGTGTTCAACTCTCTGACAGACATCAGTCAAGCCCACAGTGCAACTTCCTACAGTCAATGCCCCTGAGCATTTCTTATTAATCACTACCTGTTGGTGAGTTGGATCAGGTGGCTGGGGAGGCTGCCGGCCAGACCTGGCAGGCCCACACATAGTTATGGTCTGCTAGGACCGTCTAGCAGAGGAACCCATCAGAATGGTCTTTAACCACCACCTCTGGCAGATCTTTGGACATTGAATCTGAATGGACCATGTTTGGAACCTCCATGATCAAAGCAGTGCAGAGCTGTGGCTGCAGTCTTTCAGACTTGTTCAGTTGGACTCCACCAGGGTTGCCCTTTGTCAATGATTCTGTTCATAAGATTTATGAGTGCAGTCAAGGTGCAGTCAAGGGGAGAGAGAGTCCTCTTTAGTGGTCTCAGAATATCATCTCTGCTTTTTGCAGATGATGTGGTTTTGTTGGCCTCATTCAGCAGTGACCTCCAGCTCATACAGGAGCAGTTTATATCTTTGTGTGAAACAACGGGGATGAGAGAACACTTCCATATCTGAGGCGAAAAAGGGGGAACGCTCCAGGACAAACCCATGACACGTTGGAGGGATTACATGTCCTGGCTGGACTGGGAACACCTTGGGGTCCCATTAGAGAAGCTCGAGGAGGTAGCGGGAGAGAGGGAGGTCTAGTCCTTCGATGCTTGGGCTTCTGCCCTGTGACTGGATAAGCGGTTGATGATGGATGGATGAATCGATAAATTAATTTGCCATTTGCAGACTGAAAAAGTTCTGTGGATGCTGAATGAAACGCCTCTACCGAAAGAAAGAAGTCCAGTTGCCATGACTGAACCATCTGACAACTTCCCCTGGATAAATGAGAATCTTCACAGACTTGCCATTTGGAGTAACCAAATATAGAATTCAGTTAATCAAGTATAAACTAGGCTGTTAGATAATTTTGCCTTATACAGATGCATGTATTTTAAGCAAACAAAAGAGTAAAAAAAAGTTTAGTGTCAAACATTAGCTTCAGGGGTTTTGAAGGTACAGAGCTGTGCAGTCTTAGGCCACCATTACATTTATTTGTTGTTTAAATGTGATCTCTATTAGGACTCTGGAGAGGTCGAGGACAAAAATGTGAGTGAAAGACTTGTCGAAAACTGATGAGTTGTTTCAAAGAGTTTCCTCTCTGATTGTAGATTCAAAAAATCTTAATTCCAGATCAAAATTGTTTTTCCTTCTTACAGCCGCTCTCAGTTCAGAAAAGAGAAGAAAGAACTACAACCAGAGATGACACCAACAGAATACTAATACAGACCCCACCAGCTTCTGACTAAGCTTCATCTGGATGCCAGGCTGATCCTTGCAGCATGATCAGGAATGGTCTTTGCAAAGAATAGCAGTGAACACACAATTGTGTTTAAGAGGCATCCTGCTTCTGCTGACATAGCTACACAAATTATTTTTCTGTTCATTATAACATAGCTAGCAGGGCTTATTCCGAGCGCATCACTTAAGTCAGACTTAGCTGACTGTAGCACATTAGCTAGCCCCTACGCAATGGCTTACAATCCAAAGGTACCCAATACCATGTGGGGTCATCATGACACATTGGCCTGAGTTACACTAACACGCTAGACAGGTGAGAAAATGTGCATATTATTTTTTCCTTCATCAATACCAGGCTACTAATGAAAAGCTCATCTTAACCTTAGTCCTGCCTTATTCCCAGATCAATCCAGGCTGAAGGCGAGAAACTTTGTTTGGTGATGTGCTACTTTATGTGCTGTCTATGAACTGCTAAGCAGGTAACCAAGTTACCTGGGAGGGATAGGGCAAACGCAGAAGACAAATTTCATTGTAACATGTGAAAATGTAATAATGTCATAAAACTAATTCTTCTTCTAATGTATATATGCACACTGTTTTGTAATTAGATAATATAAGTGGTTGAAACACAAAGTGCCAAAATGACAATGTGACATTTTCGAGATGCAAACTTACTCAAAAGTGTGGATGTAATTTTGGAAGTGTAAAACTTAGAAGAGATGGTTGTGGAGAGAAAGGTGAAGGCTACACTAAAGAAGTCTCATCTCTAGAACAAGAGAGATAATGAACATTAGTTGGAAACCATGCACACACTCATACACACATTAGCCAGCATTGCTTTGCTGCTGAAGCTCTTTTTTTGGGCTCAGCTGAAGAGGGTATTTTTATGTTAATTGCCCACCTTCTGCTGCACTGGTTATTCTCTGAATGCTCTGTTAGAATCACTTGTTTCTCTCTCAACCACCTGTCACACCAGAGAAGATGAAAAGATGAAGCAGGGGATAATATGAACAAGTGAGAACAGGGCAGCTGCACTCTCTCTTTTTGTGAAGAGAAATCCAGGAGTCACTTCAGCTGACTTCTCCATTTTTGGCACGTGCTGTAGGATTGGCCTGCCGCTCTCCAGCTATCACATTAATCAAGCACAGAAGAATATAAACATAAACTGCAATTAGTCCCAGATCCAATTTCTGAAGATCTCCTCCTTGCTGCTTAGGAAGAGAATCGCAAGAGCGACTGCTAGAAAAGCAAAACCGACTTCTTCCACTGCTTGAAATGAACCCTTATTAATATTTCAACATGTTGGATATGCATGTGGCTTTGAAGAAATGAGCAGCCTTTTCCAGGCATTTGCTAGTGGACCATGATTGGAAGCAGTGGCAAAAGGGAATTAAACAAGAAAGAGAAGAAATGTCTCACAATAGAGCACTCTTTCATACAGAAAGAGCTTCACAGCATTTGCCTGCACTGAGAGGCAGGAGAGCATATATGTAAAGTAGGTAAAAGACCTGGTAGAGGAAAAAAGGCAGCTGAAGGTACTCCTGCTAGTGTCTCTGACATTACACCTTCACTTTGCAAAGTGCCAAACCCATTACTTAATTTCCCTTGCTGCGCTTCACTATGACATAAGTTTAAGTGAGTTAAAAGCAAACCTACAGAGGCACACTACCACAGAGAACTGTGATGAAAAAGTGAAATCAAATGATATCAGTTCTTTAATATGGTCAAAGAGGCTGCTGGTTGTTGGATGTAATCAGCCAAAACCCCAGAAGAATTTTACTTATAATACATCACACAGATAGTTAGTCACATTTTACATCTCAACACCCTGGAAACCCATATTGTATATGTGCACAGTGCATTCTCTCTCTCTCTCTCTCTCTCACACACACACACACACACACACATTTACGTATAGAAACCATTTCTCTGCTATCTTACAGATGCAGTATCTTAGTGGCCTAGGAGATTTGTGAACTCATTTGTAGGCACATTAAAGCTCCACTCACTCCAAGTTGGAAAAATATTTTAGCCTTTTGACAATTTTTCTTTATTGTGTAAGTGCAAACCTCATTTCAGCAGTTGACACTTGGGTATAGATTTCAAAGATACATGCATTTTTGAAAAAATCTAGTGCATGGAAGCAAGGTGTCTGTAAATTGGATTTGCAATCTTTTTCGTGCAGGGCGTGTGTGGTTGGGGAGTATACGATCTATGAAGTAATTTTGTTATAATGTATATAAACCTATGTCATCTGTAACCGCAAGTGAGAAAAAGATAATTTCTTTCATGACGTTCCAATCAAATGCTTAGATGATGAACGGGTAGAGAGAGTGACATAAATAGGAAACTTTATCAGGCTTTACTTTTCATTTTGTAAATAAACTGTTTGTCAGTGATGAAGAATGAAGTGTTGTTTCTTTATGTAGGAATACATAATTGTATTGATAAGTATTGGAGCTTCTCTTTCTTTGATACCGCAGCAGTGTTCTGAATTCATATGCTTTAAAAGCCCTCTTTTGCCAAGCAGCCAACAAATGATTAGCATGGACAATTACCCAGGAAAGGCCTGCCAACCAAATACGGTAAACAAAAAAGGCCCATTAGCTTGTGGAGTGCACCTCAGCTCCACTGGGGATCTGTTGTACTGGGCTGCTGGCAGACACATACAGACGTAATGGGATGTTTTCATGAAGCCCCACATGTAAGCGCAGTACCCTGATGTGTTAACAGCCAAGTAAGTTGACATGCTTGCTAATTAGCAATCAAACAGCCTTACAAAGAAACATGATCCTGTGAACAGGAGCAGCATGATGCCAAAAGAAAAGGCACCGCGCTGTTAAGAGGTTTGGATGAAAAGTTAAAGGAACACCGACATTTTCTTCTCAACAGGTGGTTGTAAGTAAAACAAAACATGTCGCCTTACTCATTCAAAGGATATTTATCTTACCTACCTGACTAATAATTAATATTGTCCATATGTGCCTACAAAATGTAACTAGTGGTACAACAGACGGGATTGAATTTGGGGTGTTGAGGCTGAACAAGACAACAACAGACTTCTACAAGTAAAGTAAAAAAAAAAGGTTGAATACCAAAAGCTTAGTGTATATTCTGTAGATGTAGTGGACCCAGCTATTGTCAAGACATATAAACGTATTTACTTCGTCTGACTTGGGAACACAGACATTCACATTCACATCACACGTGAAGCACAGATACAGCTTTAACCACCAACAGTTCGAGTTTACCTACATTCATCACAACTTTCCTGTAGCATCTCATCTGTTTCAAGAGATCTAAATCCAAAATACTCTGGGTCTTGTATCCCCAGTAGTGCTTGTCATATTTTTCAGCTTGGTTGCCTGCCAGTTACTCGCCAGATGCAGACATCGTGACTGACCTCTGGTGGTGCATGTTGTGCCTTTTAATACATCATGTTAACAGACCACGTCTGTGTGTCTGAGTGTGCTGAAAATGAGATCAGACACCCTCATATTGTGTCATCAACTCATTTTTAGTGGAGATCATAACATTTAAATTCAGAACTTTAAGGGTGTGGGCAAAGTCTGTTCAGGCCCCTTTTCATTTATATTTAGTAAATGTAAATAACATGAAATATGTGCTAGTCACGCTGCATTGTTTGTTATGCTGGTAGGCATTTACATGCCGATATTGGGTTAAGTTCATGTGTTTGGCATGCTCAGTTGAAATGAAATGCAATGTGAAGTACTGTATTGAGTTGTCTGTCTTGTGAACTCCTGCACTGACTTACACAAAGGATGCTTCTCAATTTTTCCGTATCCAACATTAGGCTGAGTCAACACCTTTGCAGCGTTAACTTGAAGAAAGTTACCGAGTTCCCTGAACATCCACTCAACCATCACCCATTCCCAACAACCCCCCAATCCCAGGTAAACCCAACTGGTGTCAAGGCCCCGGGAGCTCTGCATGTGTAATGTCACAACCATATTTTATTCATATGTATGCAGTGTTTGGGTGGCCCTGCTTGAGACTGAGACACAATCTCTGCTGACGGTAAACACCAATTTAATGGGCCAGACTTGCTAGAAAGAGCTGCCACAGCTGGGGAAAGGTGGTATATATAAAAAACGAACAAGGATGTGTCAGACATGAGCAAAAGCAGTGAAAGGGAAAAAGTGGCAGCGTAGCAAATGTCTATGACTAGAAAAATTCTAAGGGGGATGACAATATGCTGGCGTGAGCTGTTGCAGCTCCCACAGGGTGTAGGTACAGTACTGAATGCTGAAATACTCTGAAATGTTAGTGCTGGCCCACTTTGTCTAGCACAGTGATACAGGAAGAGCATAATGTTGGATACATAAACTGGCAAGACAAAGTTTGGACACACCACACACAAATATTTACTTTTGTATTATTTACAAGTATACTTGAGCACAGAATAATGGTCAAGTCATTTGCATGTTAACATGTCTGTGAGGATTCTCAGTCTTCCAGGTGAAGTTGAGTCGTGGCAAATAGACTTTCCCATAATAACCTTGTTCAATAACAAGGTTATTATGGGTTTTCTCATTCTGTTGTCTCACTGAGCTCCTACAAATGCCATTGCAATCCAGCCTACAATGGTGGAATGAAAAAGGAGCAATAGACTTTTTTGACAGACACAACCAAAGTGCACTCTGGCCCACTTGCATGTTGGAAGCAAATGTGCACATAATTTGGGCCAGTCTCCACAGATATGAGGCAAGTATTACAAAAACTGTTATGAAATTCTTCTTTTTTTGTGGTATATCTTTTCCATGAGCTGCTTGAATATCTAATATAACAGAACCTCAAATACCCTCAAATATACAATAGGACAGACACAAGAACACATTATATGAGCATTTACACCCACAAATTCTTAGATACGTAGGTCTGTAGCACAGAAAGCACATGTTATGTCCCATAGCATGTTCATTAAGCAAACTTATCACAGTTTGAGGTAGAAAAACTGATTAGAAAAGAATGAGGACAGCACACTTGAACTGAAAAGCCAGCAGATCAAAGATGGGCAAAGCAGGCAGTGATACTTCACACACAAATCAGCAGACTAAAAATGTCAGTTAACAAAAGAAGGCTGTGAAACTTTCCCCTTCTGTGTTATGTCAGATTGTTAAGATTCAAAAGAACATACACATGAGTCCTAGTACAGCTTGTGAGACACTATTGAAGCAGGTACCATACTGACAGTGAGAAGTTGGCTTGTTATGTGTTCTCCTCTTTGCTTGTTGATTGTTCCACAAAAGTGCTGTCAGCCTCTAGCCTTATCTTGAAGCTGAAAGGTTTTCACAGCCATAATAAAAAGAATGATCTGAGGGTGTTTTGAGGACATGATAGAAATTGAATTAAAGCAAACAAAGACAGATAAACTGGGTTGTGGCATCTGTTATTTAGGGTGTGTTAATCCAGAGCAATGCTGCCCAAATAAAAATTAGGGCAGAATGAGCTGTTGCCGTTAAGCTAATGAGATATTAGCCAAATCCTCTTAGTTTAACTATTTTGTTAGGGTTTGGTGAGCAACTGCCTTGCTGGCACTAGCATGAATGAAGAACTGCGTTGTTGTTAAGCATCATGTGTAACTGACTTAAGATTAGAGAGGTATTTAACAAGCATAATTGCAGCCGCCTGTTTTAAACATATAGTTTCAAGCTTGACAGATGTGTGTGACTGCCTAAATAATCTCTAACAGTTTTTTGACAAACTACATTTCCCATGGTATTTATTAGTTGAGTGTATAGTATTGTACTGAACGATTAGACCCAATCTAAGGAAATATGCAATTTCAAATGCTTGCAGCTCTTTTGCTTTTAAACTTCCTTATGAAAGTCATTTTTACGTTTGTTTTTGGTGTATTAGCTTTAGGTTTCTTACAAAAATACCATGTGTCCTGTTGAGATATCTATTAATACTTTCTGCATTTTGGCAATAAAATCCACTTGTGCAACTGGGATATTTTCACACATACATTGGATCAAGACATCCATACTATACTTGTCAATACTTGTTACTGGTTTTTTAAATACTTTTCTTTTCTACAATTTCTTGGCTGCTGATTGCAAACAAATTTGCCAAAATTCAAGTTTTCAACATATTAGTGGATGAAACAGTACATTGAAAGATAAACCAAACTGTAATCTACTTCAACAAAACCAATGGGGTATTGTAACAGTCAAGTCAACAGAAGCTTCACAATGGAGTTAGTGGGAGTGTGAAAGAGTGGGGTACCCGCCAACTTCTGTTCTGAGATGCTAGGCCTAGAATAGACTGACATGTGCACTGTTCCTTTGTGAAATCACTTTTTCTACACACAAGTAGGCCTGACACCAGGGTTGCAAGTGTGATCAGAATTTTTACGAATTACTCTGCTCATTAAACTACTACAAGGCATATATATGTGGAACCCAATGTGAACAATATCCTCCACACACAAAGTCAGAAACCATGCGGACTTTACATTCCAAACCAATACTCATTGTTTAGAGCAGTGAATAATACGTCAAGGGAATGCACTATTCCTTTCATGTCACCATGACCCAAACAGACTAAGAAATTGTCTATTGTGGTTGAAAATGTAATCTCTCTCACCTTAACCATAACTGACTAGTGCCTAGCCTCATTTGTCAACATTTACCAAATGTGATAAAAACATGTGCAGGTGTAACTCAACAAATTAGAAAATATGAATAAAATGTTGTTTTTTTTTTACAATTTTCAGGATTCAAGAAACTAGTTTGGCTTAATAAAGGGTGGAATGAGGCTGGAGTCAGTGCATCAAGAGCCACTACACCAGTGTTGCCAGACGTAATATGTTGAAGTATCAGCAGCTTAAATTTAGAAAAGAAAGAACAAATCACCTCTGGGCAGAACAGTGCTTCTAGCTGTGTGGAGAGCAGGATGAACCCCTAAGCCCAAAAGTCATTCTTAATCATCTTCCACGTGGCTTCATATATCAAGGTACCTTTATACCTGCATCATAAATATTTTGAGATGTACTCGTACTAGTCGTACTTTATACATATAAATAAATGCGTTGATTGGCTGTGAAGGCACATTGTCTGGGTCTCTGTGTCTTCGTTGGTCTTCTCAGCATAAACAAGCCACTAACACAACACTGACACATTGATAAAACTTGATAGCAAATGGTTCAATATTTAAACCCCTAAGATTTAGAATAACATTAGTATTTATTTGACTGTACTTACATTTGGACCCTTTTCCTTTTAGTTTTTTTTTATATAATGACACACTTGATGAATCCCTTCTGGGAACTTGTTAAACAGCTGCCAGAAAGCACATGTTGGCGCTAATATGGGGTTTTGGCATGGTGTCAAAGGTCACCTCCACATGTAGCCAGGAGGAATCAGGAATCAAACCACCGGCCGTGGGGGGAGTAGGTGACTCCTCTATTAACTGATCTACTTTACATCCACTTATGTATTAGACTGGCGCCCCAAGGGTTAAGCTTTCCTTACCTGTATGATACAACAACGTTTATTTAGAGCTGGTGCTGGTTTTGGCATTGGAGGATTTACACACTATCATGTCAGTACAAGGAGCCGTTCATTCTCTGAAGGGAACAGATTTATACTTCACTGCTCTGTATGCTAATACATTCTGAGGGCAAAAACACACGTTGATTTACAAGCTGACCCTTACCATCCCAAACTGCACTACAAACAGATATGATTTCCTTGCACCCAGGCATCCGGGAAGACAGAGAGGGCAATCATATTCATCTGTAGCCACCCTCACTCCGCATTTGCCAGGTCTGACAGAGAAACTGCAGGGGTAGTGTGCTAGCTGAATGAAATGTGAATAAATAACAGAGCGAGTGAGAGAGAAATCAAGAGAGGAAGAAAAAGCATTGGCATTAATTTCACTCCTTCATTCATATTCACATGGCAGGGCCATCGCTCTCAGACATGGGATCTTAAACAGATTTCCTGGCGCTCAACCCCATCAGCGTATTTTCTCTGTCATATATCAAAGCAGCTGCATACATGAATAAACCCCCAAACCAAACGTCACATCCTGCCTTAGCGAAAGCGATATTCAGGACGGAATCAGGAGGAGGAGGGGTAGCACAAGGCAGCAGGAACCCCGGTGCACATTGCTGGGATCGTGGCGGGAGACGACACCATATATCAGTGGGGACATAGGCTGTCAGAGCGTGAATGGGTTTTGTCACGAATGAATAACTACCAGGAATGTGCGGTGAGGGGAAGAAGAGCTTTACTCGCCTAAGCCTTTTCATCTCCTGTGATCCACACTTCAGGGTTCAAGTGAAGAATGGGGGTTGGAAGGAGGGACGGCTTGTTGAAATAAACAGATTCCACACTGGGAGAAGATGAGGAAAGAGATCCTCTTCACCACATTGATAGGAGGAGAGAAAGTGTGTAACAGTGTAAATGAAAGGTGTGAGCATTATGTTGTATCCTCATGTGTACTGTGCCTTTAGGCTTGTGTCATGTGAACACTTTTGTTTCTGAGTGTAGAACTAATCTCCCATCCAAAGGGAACTCTGTCGGAAGGACAATGCAATGAGAAAAACGTTCACTGGAACTATTTCATAGTTACATTCTTAGTGTCCCATTTCATTCCCTTATAATGTTTTCTCTATAGTGCTCTGACTATTAGGATCTAAATGGCACCTCTGTGTATGCATTTTGTGCATACAGGAACACAAACTGCCTTAAAAATATAACAGAAATGTTGTGGCTTTCTAGTGAGTTATGGAGACAAATGGAATAAGAGCTGAATAAGGTGTATAGACAAAGAAAGATATAGACCCTCCTACACAGTCCATACTGTGAGGAGGTGGGTGCGATCGGGAAGGTGAGGGATATGCGCTGAAGTGGGAGGATAGGAAGGGAATAATGAGTCTTGCGCACCATACTATGTTTGTATTTTACCAGCACTATCCCAGAATGTCGCCTGCTGATTTCCCGTCTGCTATGGCACTGCCTCTCATGGCAACTGCCATGTTTTCTAGCTATCCCTCCCTTTCAAGAATGGCATCAACGGATCAGAAGGCTACGATTCTGCCAGTGTCGACGATTACCTCTACCTATCACGTGGCATTATTCAACTATTCTGTCACCTTTTGACCTATCCAGCGTTCTCGTTTAAAAGCAAACGTCGCTGGAGCACTCAGTTAGCTGGCTTGAGAGTGCAAACCAACATCAATCTTTATTGGTGTCATGCTATGCATTGCCTCCATTCATTTAGATGGAGGCACCTATTGTTCTCCACCTCTAAACTGGTCTCTTTATTTATAGATTTATTAGTGCCTGCCATTAAAAGTAAATAGAGGCAATACATGGCATGGCTTTGCAACCTTAAACGGGTCCACACACCTTCAGCTGTTTTCCTGTAAAAGAGCTTCTTTTATACTTTTAGAATTAGAGCAGTTTAAGTTTTATGTGAATGATTAAAGTCTGGAAATTTCTCCATTCATTTTAATGGACGGAATTTTGGCACCTCACCAGTGGTGATGTCACTCTCACTCTGCAGAAGTTCAGCTCAGCTCTTTAGCAACTTTTTCTTCCTTCTTTCAGTCAATTTTTATCTTCTAACGCTAACACTAACAAATTTACAGAAGAGGATTAGGGCCACCATGAAAATTTTAGTTGAGTTCTGACTTTAATCTCAGAATTATGAATCTGAGAAAATCGCCACTCATAAGATGCTCCAGAAGACAGACTGTGAATTCCCATCAGACATGTTATATATCAAAACAATCAGCAACATGAGCTCCACCGTAGAACTATAAATTATAATCAGAATCAGCTTTATTCAAGTATGTTGCACATACAAGGAATTTGCTTCTGGTCATTTGTAGCTTCTCTGGACAATACAGACAGAAAACAAATACATGAAAAACAATAAATTAAAAACAAATTACAGAAAGACAAGACAGTGTGTGTGTGTGTGTGTGTGTGTGTGTGTGTGTGTGTGTCAGTGCAGTATGTGGAGTTGTGTGCAGTTTGTGTCCATGTAGCAGCAGCAATCAGTTGTTCATTAGTGAAATTGCCTGGGGGAAGAAACTGTTCTTATGTTTAGTTGTTCTAGCAAATGTAGCTCTGTAGCGTTTGCCAGAGGGGAGAAGCTGGAAGAGGTTGCGTCCGGGGTGTGAAGGGTCTTTAGTGATTTTCTCTGCCCGCTTTCTGACCCTTGAGGTGTACAGGTCCTGAAGAGAGGGCAGAGGTGAACCAATGATCTTCTCTGCAGCTCTGACTGTGCGCTGCGCTGTGTTTGTCCTGTGCAGTGGCTGCTCCAAACCAGACTGTGATGGAGGAGCAGAGGATGGACTCAATGAGAGCAGGATCAGCAGTCCCAAATGAAGGTGAAACCGCTTCAGCTGCCACAGGAAGTACATGCTGAGACTTTTTGAAGAGAGAGCTAAGTCTTAAGTTGGGAACAATTTAGCCACTGACACAGGGGAGCAGAGTATCATGGGGGTGGTGGTGGTGGGTGGAACAGGGGAGTGTCGTCTGAATGTAGTCTATCATTTTATGAAATGTGCCTGTTTTTGTCCCCTTCCTCATTATGTCATCTCATTATACTTTTAGCTTTTATTAAGCTGTGTAGCCATATTCACATTGGTATGCATTGTAAGACACATGGCAGATAGCATTTTCATCATCTTTTAACAATTTGCCTGTAATTTGAAAGTCAAACAGCAAATCAAATCAGCTGTCACTGACCAACGTGTGAATTCCAAGACATAAAACAATGACAGACTTTAACCTGTTAACAGATCGTACTCTTTGCTTGTCACTGGAGAAACAAATACCACCTTCTGACTCTGAAGGGGTGGTACACCAGTGTTTTGGGGTGGTCTATGCCAAAGCCTATCCATCCATTTTTCTTCTAATGAGCAATAGGTCTGTCTCTTTCATTTAGTGTTTCAAGCTTTCCTCCTAAAACTAAGCAGCACTCCCCTCTGTACCGCCTACTGTACCCTTGCCTGTACAAGCTGGGCATGATTTATGAATTTACAGGGACAGTGAACAATGAAAAACACTTATTTGGTGTCATGTTCTTCATTGTTCATGATCAAGGTTAAAGGAGACTTTTCAACATGTGCTGCAGAGTAGGAGCATGAATGTGTCTGTGTGTGCCTGCTGGGCCCCAAAAGCCCAGTGGTTCCCCTTGACTAACTGTGTAATCAATCATAAAAAATGCTGAATAGCTCAGCCTGGACTAGAGACAGGGAGATAGCAGTGTACAAGGGACATTGACTGAGTTAATGGCATTTTATGTGATGTGTGGCTTATGTCCTGTGTGCATGTGTCAGTGGTATGAACTCAGTCACACTGGGGTTTTTTTACCAGGATAGATTCTAATTTCCTTTTTCTCAAAAAGGTGTATATGCCAACAAGAGCGTTTTAAAGGGTTTCTTAGGTGTTTTAAAGGGTTGTGTTTGGACCTTGTCTGTTTTAAAAGAATGCAAAACAAACTTTAATATTACGTTAAAAGGACAACAAATAAATAAGAACAAAAAATGAGAACATAACATCAATCTCAAAATAGGATAGTTGGGGCAAAGTTATGATTGTTGTTCTCCCCTCTCCCTTTTACAGAGGAAGGCAGGGGAGGAACTATATAGTTTAATGGCTACAGGAAGAAATTATTTCCTGTGGCGTTCAGTGGAGCACTTGACATTGATAAGTCTCTGGCTGAACGTGCTCCTCTGTCAAGCCAGGACACTGTGTAGGGGGTGGGAGGAATTGTCCATGATTGAGAGGAGTTTGGAGAGCATCCTCCTCTCAGCTACAACTGTGAGGTAGTCCACGATCCAGGAAACCAGCAGTGCAGGCTGGATGGTTTGAATGCACTGGAGAAATCAAAAAACATAATCCTCACTGAACTCCCAGGTTTGTCCAGGTGTGAAGGAGCAGATGAATAATGGCATCTTCTACTCCAAGTTAGGGCTGGTAGGCAAACTGGAAGGGGTCAAGTGAAGGTCTCTCAAAGGCCTTCATGATTTGTGATGTCAGAGCCACTGGTCTGTAGTAATTTAAGACACTGGGACATGGTTTCTTATTCATGGGGATCAGGCAGGACTTTTCCATCCCAGAGGAACTCTCTCCAGCTGCAGGCTCAGGTGTAAAATGTGTTGGAGAACACCACATAGCTGAGAAGCGCAGGCTTTCAGCGACCTGGGGCTGACACCATCTGGCCCTGCAGCTTTTGTCGGGTGAAGCCTGTTCAGCTCTGTCCTCACCTGATCTGATGAGATGGTCCTCACATGAGTGGTATTTGAGACTTGTTGGTCTTGATGGTCCTCATGCCCCTCCACACCTCCCTGGCGTTCTGCTGCTGGAGGCTCTGCTCCAATTTCCTCCTGTAGGCGAGGGAGTATCTGTAATAGAGTTTTTTTTCCATCAACTTTCTATTTCCTTCACAACATGTTTTTACTTAACTATATACGTTAGTTTGATGTTAGGTCAATGTTTTCTTCCCTTAGAGATGTGCTAGAGAGGCTGGTTATTCCAATCATATAACTTCATATAACTCAAATAATTTTAAATTGGACTTTGTAAAACTTAACAATTTTACAACTTTCAAGTACTTTATACAACACTAAATACAGGACTTGAAGGTATACAAAACTACAAAACAGGTCACCAATTTCTGAGCTTCTTTCAACATTATGACCTGTGCAATAGCGATATTTAGGCAGACACTGATAACTTCTGAGGTGTTTCATGCAATCGCTTTGTCCAGCTGTTGGTCAGTAAATGAACAATCACCAATGCACAATCTATATTAATTGTCCTCCCAGGTTTGGATAGCAAACAGCAACAAGTAGTCTAACTAGTCTACTTATTTAAGTTCTTAACTGTTATTAAATTTTGAGTGTTCTTAGGAACACAATGGCCCAATAATTGCAAAAGGAAAGACACAAGGTAACCACCAGGATGGTGATGGAGTTCGCACAAACCCTGCAAGAAAGGACTTGGTCAGGGATGTGAAAGTTTATTTGAATGGATGATTTTACCACATAGGGTGAACGTAAGTGGCAGAGACTTTGGGTGTCCCTACTTTCTGTCACACTCAGTCAGTCGCTAGCTCTACCTTGTCCTTCTTTCCTGCCATTGCTCACTTCATGTAGTGAAGTCAGTTGTGTTAAAGGGCCAGATGGTTTTATCAGTACCAGAAGCTGTTTCACTAATGACGCAAGTATCTCTTACTGCTCAGCTGTGACCATCAGAGAAATAAATGTGAACTAGTTTATTTTTATGTGAGTATGACTTTATAAATCCAGAACTGTGAAATAATTAATGTAAACTAGTTCATCGTAATCTGTGTGAATTGAACTTGAACTGGCAAGGACAGGGAGACTGGTCAGAACATAGCCAAGTACAGAATGGCCCTTGAAGGAAACCTGATCCAGAAAGCAAGTATCTGAAACTGAGGCAAAGAGCCATCTTTCACCTCAGTGAGGCCTCAAAGTGTCCTTGTGTGGCCATTTCACAATAAAGTGTGCAACTAAAGGTGTCTGAGCACTATCTAAAGTAAGTTCAGCCTATAATACCAATCCTTGAGTTTTTAATGTTCCTTTATAGCTAAATCAATTATGTACAAAAGTAGGCAACTAACACCATATGCATTGGAAATTAAAGGTGAATTATTGACAAAATTGATTAAGAATTGTTATAAAACTAGAACTGGGTTATATGATCACTCTGCAAACTAGAAAAACCAGATTAGAAATCAGTTCTTTTTTATAAATATTACTTGCACATAATAACATAGTTATTATAAGGTATATCCAATAAAACTATTAATTGGACAGTTTGTTAGATACACATAGTGGAACATTTAAAAAATACATAATAATACTGACATTAAGGATTGGTTCAAACCTTTAAGTAGGTAAAAAAACAGGAGCTCCAAATCTTTTACAAGATGTCCTTAGCATACGTATTAGTCATGTTGATGACTTAGAGTATAACCTGAATATATGAGATATGAAATATGATAGAAATGTTCATAAAGGGTTAACAGGAATAAAAGGCATGGCACTGAGCTATTATTGCTTGTTAAACATCTTCTTAGTGATGAACAGGTAACTGACACCTGGCTGAGAGAGGGGTGTGGCTGCTATCAGACATCCCACTACAACCTTTTTTATTGGCTTTTTACAAACTTTTATGACATGTACAGTGACACGTTGGACATAACAAAATACATTTTAACCTGACATGGCTTCCTTCTGCTCTTCTGTCCACTCAGACACAGAGAGGAGAGGCTGTGGCACACAGAATTAAAAATGTTCATTGGTAACAGCTGGCATCGACCACTTCAGTCACTTTAACCAATATCTGCAGTGGTCAGCACCGGCAACAAATTAGAAGCTGCCAGCTGCATGTTTGCCACACTGCCATTAATCATAGTATCAGAGTTTAGCGCCTTTTACTTACATAAGTGTCTGAACTGTAGCTAAGATGGAGAGGAGCGCTCTGTCTGCAGGTTCATGGCTTGCCCTCTCTTTGCCACAATTTGCTCAGCTTGTGCAGAAATTTATCAATTGAAAAAAAATCGTCAACTTATAATTATTGATGGGACTTTCTTTGGCATTATTTGTTCGTCACCCATCTCTAATCCATCCTTCTGATGAGAACTATAGAATCTACAGTAGTATATGAATTTATAATCAATCATGGAGTATATTTTTACTATCTTTTCAGCTAGCAAATATTTGATGATCATTTTCAATTGTGAAACACATCTACATCTGCATTCATCCACAGATACTACCTGCTGTATCTTCTCAAACACATGTTCCATTATGATTTGTGGATGAATCGGCGTTGTTGTTGTTGTTAAAGTGTGAAATTCTAAGATATGTACATTAACGTGCTATTTCTGTCTCTGTCACACACACACACACACACACACACACACACATACAATAAAGCTGTGCTTCCTTACCTAATCCAAGCTGGATGGGGCCTGTAATACAAAGTCACATCCCTCCTGGTAGTCCCTGGTTTGTCTTTTATCTCTCAGGGACTGTTTACTTCCAGTAATTACAGCATTCATCACCCTAATGGGAACATCCCCCTACACTAAATAACTTCTTTTTTTCCCTGAGCAGACTTACAATTCTAGCACAGCTTCTTGATAGGGAGGTGGCACATCTCCTAGGCATGATGCCAAAGGGACCAGGGTGTTCAATCTGTTAACATTTCTTATCAAAAGGCCATTCATGAGTCACAGTGCCCTGGGGTGCCCCACAAGGTGAAGTCTGGTCTGAAGAAAAAATGCAATGTGTAATTCCATATGTGGTGCAGATGCTCTCCAAATAAGCTATCTGGAGGTATTTTTGTGACTGCTTAGAAACTGCATTAGTGCTCTGATACTAGTTAGCTGGAGTGGAAAATCTGAAGTGTGTTAATGAGGGTTGCCCTTGAAACTTGTCTTGTGTGAATGAGGCGTACAGTTGTATTGTTGTAGGATAGAACTGCACACAGTGCTAACATGACCTATTAACTGATTACTGGCCAGTTCAGCTGCATCCATAGAACACATAATTTATCCACAGAATACAAACACTACATGCACAGTATATATTCCTGCATTTAGACCTGTTGCAATCGCATTCTGTAAGTGCAGGGACGGTTGGAAAGCGGGGCTTTCTGGGACTCCCTGAGACCAGGCTTGCCTACCCCTGGTCTAGAACCTTTAAAGCAAGCACCAACTGTACTATATAAACAGATATTTGACTTCAGGGCTAAACATATTTGACCCATTAGCTCACAGTCTTACTGTCAATAAGCACAACTTAGAAAAGCTCATCTTGAGTAGAGGTCAGTAAAACTATGTAATTGTCCTTTATTTTCTCCTTCAAGAAGCTCTAACTCTATGCTTCGGAGTGAACAATAGTGAACCTCAGACAAAGCCATTGGAAGAGAAGCGGGAGTATATTAATGAAACACTGGTGGGAGCTGTGCTGATGAAAGATCGGTGAGTTGATGGCTCTAGCAGTACTGCCTTTCCATTCAATACCCTGCCCTGCTGTATCGGCATAGGCCTTGTCGCGTCCACTGGGGAATGAGTGGACGAGCTGGAATCCTCATCTACCTCTCTGATCACCACTCTCCTCTCTGAGGGTGCCATTGTGTCCTGTCCCTCTTCATTAAGATAGGCCTTAATGGACATTTTACAGGCCTCTGTGCATGCGGGGAAAGATAGAGACTAGGTAGATGTAAAAGGGCACATGAGGCTGTGGTTGAATGCATTTCCCTTCTCTTGTCACCTACACAACAGGTTCGACTAGCTAAAAAAAAGGCCCTTTCAATAAAGAAAGGGCTCTCTTTCAATATTTGGTCTCACAGAGAGAGGAATGAAAAGACAGGAAAAAAGGGGAGGCAGGGTGTTCCTCTCTTTTCAGGGGTCTTTCTATTTAGGGATGCGAACTGGGCCAGAACCCCTACCTTTTTTGTATTGTGAAGTTATTCCTATTAGAGAACTGAGCCATGGTAAATTCTTAACCAACCAACACGTCTCGTGTGTTTCAAACAAAACATTTGTACTTTGCAGCCTGATCAGTTTAGACACAGTACGTTTGTGGAATCGTGTTCATAAACCTGTTGGTTGCTCTCGACTTTGTATTTCAAGCGCTATTCTGAAATGATGGGGACACGCTAGTGGCTGTATTTGATATGATGCTACATATCTACATATGAATCATGCAGTCTCTGCACCTTTCGTTAAACCAATCTCTCCGACTGACTGGACGAATACAGAAAAAAACAACACCACATATTCTGTCTTTAAAGAACAGAAAACCAGCTCATCCCACCATCCCCCCAGCTACTATCAGATGCAGGTTTTGTATTCAGAAAAGGGTCACTCTCATTAGTCAAACCCTTGTATGGCACAGCAATGAATTAAATTAGGCAGCTCATTAGCCAGCAACTGGGTGATAGGCGAACTCATTTGAAGAGCATGTGCCTCCTCTGGTTTCAACACTGATGAGGATGTTATTGGAATAAGAAGGTGTGTTTCATTGGGAGGCTGTTTTGCAGCTCATCATGTGAAGGTTTTACATAAGACAAGAATAGAACCAATTTTCATACACCTGATCTTGATTTCTGCAATTAGTGGCACAGTTAACAGTGCTGAACATACAGAGAAAAAATGAAAAGGCTGTATTTTGCAGAATAAGGTCTGAGCAATATCAATACAATTGTAGACATTTGGTGTAAAATGTTATAAGAACATTACAACGTTAAGTTCATGTTGTTAAATTGCATGTCAACACTGCAGGCCTAACAATATAACTGCACATGTTCATTAAGGCTCAAACCCCCCTAAATGCTCCTTCAAATGCATTGAACACAAAAAAGGCACAAGCTGTCAGTTATACATGTCTTTGTTGTTCTTCTAATTATTCTTCATTAAAAAACACTTAGTGAAGGAGAAGGAGGGAATAATGGATCCATGGGAACTCCAGCATGTGCTGAAACACACTGTTCTGTTCATATATTCTTAATAAAATCTCAATAATTTTCACAAATAGTGAGCACAGAACAGTAACTACAGTGTGTGCAAATAGATTTGTATAAGTACTTCTTTAAATTCTCGTCCACTGATCTAATTTGTGATTAGAACAGTGCTAATCTTGTTGACTGTAGATACTGAATTTAGTCCAGTCTCTCACTTTTCACACTGTGCCTCACCTGTGGAACCTAAAGGTGTTGCTAATTCAGTCACACGTGTTTTGGCATGGACTGATATTGACTGGCATTTTCTGCAACAGTGTTAAAATGTAATTTAAAATCAAAGTGATTTAAAGAAGGAACTGTGGCAGACTTGGAAGTTCAAGTGTCCTTGATCAAGACACCAAGCCTCAAGTGCCTTCTTGTGGGCATGCTAGTGTCCTGCATTGCAGTGCTGCCATCATTGGTATGAAAATGGATTATTGACAGGCAAGAAGTTTGTCTGTAAAGGCAGGCAATCGCTATCTGAATGTAGCTCACTTGCCATGAGATTGCTTATAAGTAAAATCTAGCAAGTAGGCCACAAGTTGGGATTGTTTTCTTCAAGTACAATAAAGTGTGTAAATGACAGAACAACAAATGCTTTTTTCCTTTGGTGTAATTGTTATACCTTTTAATATCGACATGAACCCAGAATAGGCTGCCCAAGAAATCCAAACTTGTTTCCATTACTTCAGAAGACACTGTATAAACTTACAGAAATTCCTTGGAGTTGGATGTGGTGTAACATTACGTCACTAACTCTCATGTAAACACAAGTTTTTTATCATCACAAGTTTTTGACAAATGGGAAATTAATTTCAATAAAGGGAGATGCATGACACATGCTCTCACTCACAAACCTGCAAACTCTGTCTTTTGGCAGTTCAGGCTGTTGCAGTCCCATTCACATTGCTTCGGTTTGTCGGTATGAAGGACAGAAAATTCAATATCTGAGTGGTGGGGCGTGCAAAGAACACAGCTGAGGCCCTGTTTACTAGATAATGGAGACAGAGGGAAGGTGAGAGGGACAGAGACTTGTTTTCATGGGGCTGGATTTTTTCCCCTTGTTTACTATTTTCAATGAAAGATACCCATTTTTTCTATTTCTAACACACACACACACACACACTCACAGGCATATCACAAGGACAGAACGCACAGTAATCAGAGCTTTGAGTATCCATTATGTTATAAAGAGGGAAAATGATTGATGCACATATGAATTAAAGTTCAATTGAAGGACGTAGCTCTGAGTTATGGCTGCTATTTATCAATTAAATCTTCAAACACCTCCTTCCAACGACAAAAAAAGGTAGAGCATAGTTACTTTTTTCTCTGCGAATGGCTATTTATAATTTAAGGGGAAAATCTGCTGTTGGCTTTACATTTACAACCTTTGTTGTGATGTGCTACTGCAAATACATGCTTTTATTCTTATCAGGTTCATTTAAAAATGTTTTAGCCACATTCAAAGTTAACAAAAATGTGATAATATATATTCAGATTCAGATTCTATCATACACAGTATGCAGAGAAATGCATTTCAGGCATTCAAGTAGAAATGTAACAGTAATTCAAAACAAACCTGGAACTATTTTTAATTTCAATACTAGCTAAAGTTACTTTGCCTCACATGGCGTTTCTATTAGATGAAATTGTAGGTGTAGGTATTCAAAGTGTTAAGTATCTGGTACACTTCCACTTTTAATATGGTTGCTCCTAATTGTACCTACACACAAACAGAAACCACACTATGAAATTGAAGTAAAAAAAAAAAGCCCTGTGGTGAGCATGCATAGTTATGTTTTCTGTTTATCAAATACAAGTTATTGCAACCCTTTTTAAGAAGCGTGGTAAAAGAGGAGAAAGACGTATTTGCTCCTGATTTATTTTGAAAACTCTTTGAATGCATTGTACCAAACACACGAGAGGTGACAACAAACCGTGGAAAGACACTCTGCTTGGGGCTCTTGCATGGCTTGCTGTTTTTCTGACCCAGATATGAGCGACTATAATATAACTCACAATCAGGATATGGATAGTATGCGTGCAGGTTAGTCTTTGACTTGATTTGTGTTAGCTTAGCATGATAAACAGTTAGGTTACCCTGACATTAACGTAATGTTTCTGAAGCCACAAGACAACATATTGAATTATTTTGATATAAGGAGCTATCTATGAACCCAAATGACTGCTCCTGTCTAAGTTGCCCCAAATATTTCTGTGATTAACAACAACATGAAAATGAATGCATAAACAAATCAACCCTTAATAAATCCCTTAACTTTTGTAATCATGTTTTCAAAAAAGACAGTAAAAGTATATTTTTTCCTTTACACCTTCACAATTTCTGCAACACTGGTGTTGCAAATCTCTACACACAGATTTTTACATTGGAAATGTTAAAAAAATGTAAAAATATAAAATCACTTTTATTCAAAAAGCCAAATCCTCATACACTAACTGCACCATCGCCTACCCTGAAATGGCACTGCTTGTGACATGGATGAATAGCCTAAAAAATAGACTAAATAATAGCCTAAAAAATAGCTTAAGCAAGCTTACACACAGTGCTAAATGTTTCTTATTGTATTGATTTGTCCATTTACAGACATAATTGCACAAAAATAAATACTTCCTGTGGTCCTGCAATTTCTTTAAAATGCTACCTTTAGTTTGACATTTTGGTCAGAGCTGCAGTTAATGTCAAGGCCTGTCTTCTCGGGTGTCTTGGCATTAGCGTGAGTAGAGAGATTGACAGTTTAGTAGGTTTGTCAGCTAGTAGTATAGAAAAAAGCTTGAACGGTTATTTTTTGTGGCAAACAACATACTCTAAGCTTTTAAAAAATCCCAACATGTTTTTCTTACTTTGGCTGTTGATGCATGGTTTCAAATAGCCAACATTGTCACTCACACTTTTATACTGGAGCTGATCTGAAAACCAATAAAGAACCGAGCTCTGTTGACATTTTGCAGCTTTACCTGTGTCAATTCCACTATACATTGTTTCTGAAGAAGATAATCCGTGACACAGAGCTTTCATCAGGTACTTGTTTATGGCACTGAAATCTAAGGCCTTAATCTGCTTGGGGGATATCAGATGGTGTCATCCCTGGGTGGTGTTGAGTAGAAGGAAGAGTGTCTGGTCGTGACTTTGTGTGAATGGGAGGGGATTAACTGAGAACAAAACAGAGGAGACAAGTGCAGCAACAGGGAAACTAGGTAGGATGAGGAGTATGCCTTTCATTTGCAGGAATAAACACATACATGAAAATATTCATAGACATGATGTTAGACCAGGATTAACAAAGTACCCTGAGGAGTTATTCTGTTAAGCTACATCATTACAGTCATGCAGATAACCCTTACTTGGGGACAACAATGCTTAACTTTAGTTAAATACCTCACAAAAAGATTAACCAAAGGTCACTCCGGTCATTTCCAGCAGTTATTTCACCCATGGCCTGGAAAGGTTACATTTCTTTTGGTTAATCTGCCTGCAGAGGTACATAGTTATTAGTAGCTAAAGGTAGTCTGGAATGTCAGACAAATAACAACAGCAAGATTGTCTATTTGTTCCTTTTAAATGCTAGGGAACTATGAGGCAATGTTCAATCTGCAGTTCTGTAGTTAAGGTATTATTATCTTTGGTCAATTAAAGCAGACACCCACTCAACCTTTAAGACTAAGCTAAAGACCTTCCTGTATGATAACGCTTATAGTTAGAGCTCATTTGCTAACTGTGTGTCTTCTCTCTGCTGTAGTTTTGCTTCCTCCTCTTTGTCGCCCTCTCTGCAGGAATCCGCAGCTTGAAGCTGTATAATATCCGGTGTGCAGCTGCTGGTCCTACCAGCCTGCCTAGTGTTCTACCTGCTGCCCCTTGTTCTCTTAGATTTGCCTGTCTTCTTACGTTAGAGGGAGTTTTTCCTCTCCACTGTCGCCTCAGTGCGATATTATTTTTTATTATTTATTATTTTGTATTTACATATTTTTGTAAGGTCTTAAAACCTACAATGTAAAGTGCCTCAAGATAACGTCTGTTGTGACTTGTCGCTATATAAATGAACTGAATTTAACTGAATTGAATTAAAGCTGGTTGCAGGTTAAAGTTAGGGTTTTATAAAGTTAGCACACTTCTATAAAAACCTAAACCAGATGGACTTCCTGTTGCTTTTTCATTGATATTTAACCAGACAAAAAATGAGAAGGCGCTCAGTGAACAATGCAGTTTATTTGTTACATCCACGTATTTTACTGACATCTGAAACAATCTGACACACTGCATTTGTTCAGGAAGTACTTATGTATTATACTATGAGTGCATCATCTTTCCTCACAAACTTTTTTCAGAGTTAACAAAAATCCCTACATCAGCCTCTATCATTAGAGGCACTTTACCGAACAAGTTCCTCATAGAATTAATTACTCTGAAACCACGTTTGTCATTTAACTAGTAAAAGCAGCATCAGCACTGACTAAAATGAGAAGCTGCTAGCTGAATGTTTTCTACACTGACCTTTGTTAATGATAAATGGGCTCTTCATCATATAGCAACAGCTGTTTTATCTAACTTGCACATCTTGCTGCCATGTCCATGTCACTCTAAATATTCTCCAGATGATTATAAGCATGTGGTGAAAGTTAAAAAAAGTCCCTGCTTTGGTTTACAAGTGTGTTTGTTGCTATGCTGACTCCTTCATATCTTTCTAAATACTCCACGACACCCCTTTAATACATGGCAATAGTAAAAGCATAATCTCAGAGCTACACTGTTGAGTTTAAAGAGATATAGAGATATGGAAAGAATATCCTAAAACAACAGAAACTGGAGAAGGCTGATCGTTTTTCATATATATATATATTCGTACTATTAGTGTTTACACTCTTTATTGTTGTACAGTTCACGGCTTCTTGTGTACTGCTATGTGGCATGTTATACAAAATAGAGAAAAAAGGCTAAGGTCAAAAGGATGTGGACACAGAATGTGGAATCATGTCAAAAATGTATTCTAAACAATCTCTAAACTCCAAACCAGCCGAAGGTTAGGTTATTCAAAGGCAACTGGACTTCAACATCAACATTTTAGGGCAATTCAATAACATCTACTAAGACTGCGTGGCACCCCCCCAAAAAAATTTTTTACCAGCCACCATGCAAAAAATTGTAGTAAATTGAGCTGATGGACAGGAACAGGGAGTTGGGATATTTATACTTTTTTGTGCAAATCACTCTTTTCTGTGCCACTTTTGTTCCACAGACACTTGGAGACTGTGAAACTGAACTGGACCTTCTGTAAGTCCTGCTTACAAAAGTTTGGTTTTATTATGGAAGCATCCTGTCTGTGTGTGTCTGTATGTGAGTGAGTGTTTTGTAAGAGGCACTTTCTCTGCATTACACTGTATAGTACACAGTTCACTAACTGTAACACCAGCATTTTCTATTTTGCACATGCAATTTTCAAAGCAGGACGTGTCAGCTGAATTACATCCTGTGAACCTGAACTATGCAGGTGAAGGACAACGCACATTTAGCAGATTTTAAAGCAAAATGTAGCATCTTGTGATAGCTTTATAATACTGTATGTCAAATTATACTACTATCAATATAGTTTCATTTACTAGTTTGGTTTTGAAATGTATTAAAATAATCATATTATATTTATTAACTTATATTTAAACACATGAACAATATTTAGTTTAAAGTTGAAGGTCCTTAGTATTTCAGAGTTTCCTGAATTTCACTTTCACACTCTTACCTGCTAAGACACTGGCTTACAGTACATCAGTCTGTTACCTAGTTATTCGTGAACCAGAAGGAGCAGAAGATCCTGGCGTAGGGTGCAGTGACCTCACGATCTTCTCACTGATCTCTACAGACTTGAATCCTCTGTGACATTCGTGTGCAACAGTCTACTGTCTTCAGCCTTGGGGGGGCCTTGTGGTTTGATTATGTGAAGGGCTAAATGGGAGTGGGATGTCTTGTGGGAGACTCTCAAAGCTTTTCAAATGCTACTGGCACAATATGAGGCAGAAATGCTGCAGAGAAGAATTTTTACTGTCTGCTTTATTTTAGCAGCCGCTTGGATCTATGAAGTGTAAAGGAAAAGATTATCATCCTTTCGTGGTAGAAAGGATTCATATTGCATCATGAAGGAAGATGGTGACAAAGATAATGGTACCCTACATATAAGAAGAGTGCATCTTCTTCTATCAGTGAAAAAAACAATTTTAGGGAAATGTGTGGGCGCAATCAGGTTTTCTTATGCTTTAGTGATGAGACGTGTAGATAGCGTACATGACCAATCAGTACATACTGTCCACCTTCAGACTACATCCTATAACTATGTTCCCTTAATCATAGCACACATGATGATGGTGCATTGTGGGAACTTTTTGAAAAATGGCCATGCACCGACATTTGTCACCCAAAAGCAGAATAACTTTCCAAAGCACATCAGCCTTTCTTTTTTCATGTTTATATATTTTTAACATCTACCTCTAATATTTTTTTTACTTGTTTCAACATAAGACAACATTAATAGTTTTATTTAACTTGAGAGTGGGAACGAACAGCCAATTTAGTCTCAGTTGGTATTTGTTTTTAGTTGGGCTACTGGTGTGACAGATAAACGTGTGAAGATGTAACCTCTGCCTTAGTACTGAGTGTTTCTTAGAGTCAAAATAGAAAATTGAGATGTGCCATTTTTGTGTGTGAAAGAACACAATTATGCCTCCACTGTAAGCCAACAAAGAGCTGTCATCAAGCCATTATGTTACACATGAATAGAGCAGCATAATTGCAATGGAGAGTTGACTTTAACAATGACGCCTCCTCGCTTAAGACTGCTTCTTAATTAAAATGCAGCGTTGCCCACAATTGGTCTCATTTATCACTCTGCTCACTTGTTATTAGTTTATTCTATGAGTGGAAGTCATTTTAAAATCTTACTTCATTGCCATTAACTTTGCAAGCCTGAGGAAATGCTAGTGTGTCTGCTGTGTCCTTGATTAATCTTTAACAGGACTAAGAGTACACACTTATACATAACTTAATTAGCCACGTACGCCATCACAGTGTGGCTACTTTTCTTTTTCAGTTGAATGGCCAGAAAAAAGTTAGATAACCTGTGAGAAATAAAACACAACAACAGCATCATCAATAACAATAACAATAATAATAATAATTTGATAAAAATATGTATTCATACTAATAATAATAAGGAGGGAGGCAGATGTGGAATGATGAGAGTTAGGGTCTTATTCACAAAGGAAGTTGCATTAAACACCAAGTGTAGAAGACTAAAGAGGAGAAGAAGACAAATAGAAAACTTGAGGTTGAGGGTTCATTGTGAGAGGGTTACAGCACAACCCTTAATCGACAGATCCAAGAGACAAATCAAACATCCAAAATCCAAATCTAGAAGCCAGGTGGACAAAATGGACAAAGGAAGCAAAGAAAAGATACAATACATGCAGAATGCTCTAAGGCTGATTCTTTAAGTAATTTGAAAAACTTCAGAACTAAATATCTCTTATGCAAATGTTTTGCCTCAAAGATTTGATTAAACCGATTATTACATCTGCACAATGGCTACATCCTGCTGTTTGTTGCCACATAAAGACTGGTGAATGTTTATAAAGGCTCAGTGTCTGTGTTTTGTGATCCATTACATTATTATTGACCTGTACCTGAAGGCACCACCACCCTGATCTTCTCTACTGGCTTTAACAGTACCTCTGTCAATACTCTTTGTGTCAGACACACTACACTACACAAACATACACACACACTCTCACATCTGTCTCTACCAGACTCCACGAGTCAACGTCACATAAAGACTTCTTAACAATAAGAGCTATTTTGTCACCTTATTGTTTTTGTCAACTTTAAACCTTTTCTATTTTCAACTTTTCTTCTATGTCACCTTTTTGTCTTTATTAACTTTGAATCTTTGTTGACTGTTCTTTTTTGTCACCTTTTTGTGTTGTCACTTTTTCTCATTCTTAACTTTGTGGTAGCTTGTTGTCTGTGTCAGCTCGAACTAACTTGCCTTGAATACGGCAAACAGTAAAAGTGGCAGACACAATAAAAATAAGAATGAAAACATATAAAAACAATGGAAATAAAGGCACCAGTTTTTAGCGAGCTCAATTTTGTCATAACTAATTTAATAAAATTGGTGGTAACACTTTACTGACAGCATCACTCAACAACAAAACAACATTTTTTTTCTAAGAATTTGTTTTACTTCTAAGTAAATTAGTTGTTAATTTGTTTATTAACTTGCTGCTTGTTAAAAAAACAAAATTATTTCTTATCAGATTATTAAATTAATCACGCAATAAGTGATAGTTGCAGACTTGATACACACAATCATCAGAATCAGGCAGTAAAACAAATCACCTGGCCCACCAGACACAACAGTCTGACATAGCAGCCAAATAATAAACACACCCTCCAAAAAATCCATGCCCACACACCACAATTATGTACAAGAAACTAAAACAGGTAACAGAAAATGAGAATGTAATGGCTCACCTGCAGTGACTGTATGTTACCACGCCTGTTTGACATATAAATATAAATTAGCAGTAATGACCACTTTCTTAATACAACACCAGTGTGTTTTCAATAGGAGCCTCTCTGTGTGAGAACTGCTCTGACTAACAAAGCAAGTGACAAACGCAAATTGCTGAGCAGCTCATATTCAATGGTGATCAGACGAGCTTTATTTCACAAGCAGTATGCAAATCACCAATGAGATTGCCTTATTAGTCTTAATGTGGGTGTTGTCAACCACTACTTAGGGAAATGCTGGACAGTTTTAGAGCTCCTCAAGCTTGAAATGAGAACATTGCATGTAGCCCATGAGGAGCAGGTTGTGCAAATCTTTCATAAATACTAATTAAATGGTAATGTACCCAATAAATCATTAAACTTGAATTGATTCTGGATAATTGCACTTATGTTGTAAAACTGCTTAAGCATTCACTGTCTTTAAATAATTGTCCAACACTAGTTGTTTCCTTTGCATTTGGGGTCAATGTCATCGCAGAAGAAAACGTATTATGACCAATATCTGAAGTATTCCATATTGCACTATGGGATACTTTGCTTGGCAGATGCTTTTATCCAAAACGACTTAAAGGGAGCTAGCGCTGGGTGTCTGGCTCAAGGACACACCTGGTAGGGGATAGACTAGGAGTCAGACAGGATTCGAACCTGCGACCTTCTACACTACAGTCTGACGCCTAACCCTTTGAGCTACCAGGCCGATACTTATAATAATAGTAATAATAATAATACATTTTATTTGTTGGCGCCTTTTTACAACCCAAGGACCCAAGTTACTTCACACTAACGCCCTTGTTTTAGCACTATCACCACAAAAATATATTATTATTATCTGGTATAATATATTTTACCAGAAAAAAATAGACCATAACCATGGCCATGACCTGGATGAATGAGAATCGTCATAGAAGTATTGTAATTCTATAAGGAGTGCTTCAATTTTAAGGTCTGCATGTTTCTCCGCTCCCATCCCTATTTCTTTTAAATGCACCTGTTTTGGTGATTTTCACCTGACATTAGAAATAAATCAGTGGGGTTTATGAGGCAGATAGAGAGTCTCTATATGAACTGTAATAACAGTTCATATAGAGTACTTTACTTTACTTTGCTTGGCAGACGCTTTTATCCAAAGTGACTTACAAGGAGCTAGCGCTGGGTGTCTGGCTCA
>JAUMTR010000013.1:11846044-11881275 GCA_032270685.1 Microctenopoma stevenorrisi | reverse complement strand
TCCCGAAAGAAAAAAAAGGTACAGTAGACCACTAAAAATGCAGTGATGCAAGGAGAAAAATCTTCAAAACCATTGTCCTATATACAGATGCTCCTGGCCACCTTTTACCTACCTATAAAAATACTATCCACTTTTTTATTTATTTTTCATTTTTTAAACAATGGTAAAACTGTTGGCCAATCCATTATTTGAATGTCCGTGTCAAATTTAACATAAAATTATTTATTCCATTGAACAGATTTACCATCAATTAAATACATAATAAACTGTGCTTACTCAACCACTGCTTATCCCATTATGGCACTGTAGAATATACAGATACAGATAAATCAGTGTATCATCACATCATGGCAGCCATAGACTCTGTTACAATGCTAGAGTATGTGTTTGTTAGAGTTTGTATTTAAATGTGATTTATGTTATGATGCAGACTTATGATGCAACTTCTGTGAAATGTCATGGTTAACCAGTAGTGTTAAGTCCAATTTGACCACAGGTGGATTAAATTTTCTTTTTGTCAAACCATATCCTTGTGATATGTATAAGCAAAGCATAGAAAACACAAAAAGAGCACACCTTAAAAATATAGTCACTCTGCCCCAGTTTAGGAGCCGGACTCATTTCTGAGCTGGATGTGTCTGTACAATCTAACAAGGCCTGTCCCATTTCAAAGGTATCACAGCATGTGATTGAAATGAAGCTGAGATGTCAAACGATCCTCACAAACTTATAAAGCTTGTAAATGTGGGCGACTGCGTGGTGAGAAACTTGTGAAAGCTTCCAGATGAAGCCCTTAAATCTGAACAAATTCACATAAATAGCAATTGCTTTAAAGTTGAGGACAGATTGTGACATGAACATGACAGACATACATAAGATGACGATTCCAATCTGCACATTATAAAACTCACAACGAGACCCTGAAGAGCAAAGAAAGAGTAAAAATGAAACTCTACACAATTGCAACACATGACATATGAACACATCTTAAAACCAAAAAACTAGTAGATGAACAAAATAAGGTGTCAGTATAATGCTGATTTAGTGGGTGAGGAGTATTACGAGACACTTGTTGTGCGCCTTTGAATAACCGCTGTACCTGTGAGGCTAACCTTTACACAGCAACATAATAACTTTTCACATAAAACTATGACTCATGCTAGCATTTGACCATAATAACGTTTCCTTCCAGATTCTCTTGCTCTTCGATCAGTTTCATTTCACATATTTGTGGCTGCTTTTCCCTTTTCTGTGGCTCTGCTGCAAAAGAGTGTTTGCTGCATACCATCCTAAAACCACCTAACAGGGGAAAATGGTAATCTACTCTGTCCTCCTCTGCCAGCTACAGTGCACTTACAGGAAACTTGCTAGCTTTTGTAACATTGATGCATTGGTCTAGTAACATTTCAGGAATGCTAATACCCCGCTTTTAACCCTGCTACAGGATTACATCCCATTGCCTCTCGTTCAGGGTTTTCTCGGCTGCTGCACCGGTTGAGATGTTGGGTAACATGATTTCCCCACAGAACAACAAGCAGAAGTGGATGAATTAGCATTCAAAAAGCTGAAAGCCCCTTGTGGTGCTTGGTAGCTGACAGTGCCAGCAGGTTCTCTCCTCCAGGAGATTGGCTTTATTTTTCCACAGGGGTCCATTACAGAGCCTTTTGGTGACTCTCCATTGCTGTCATTGCACTTAAACACACGGCCATACAGTAGTCTACAAGCACTCTGATATCTTAAGAGTAATGGAAATAGAAATAGAGTAACATAAGTGACTATATCAACTGTAAAAAAATAGGACAGTTAATTGCACACATTTACACAAAGAATGTATACATAAGTGTAAGCTTAAACTAGTAAATCTCTGATCAGCAGAACAACCAAGAGCTCAGAAAGTTTGAGGGAGCAGAACTAACACAGCTAAATGAGGTTAGTAACAGAAGCAATGTCAATGCCACAGTGATACATAACACAGTGGCAACATTGAAATTGACCATTTATTCCCTATTATTATTTCTGTTGAGCTGCGTATTTCAGTGCCGCATCTACATTGGTATTATGGCATTAATCTGTCTCCTATTATATTTGTAATTCAATAAGTTGGGCATCCCTTTATGAAGTGGCATGCCTCAACTGGGGCTCAATTGGATGATTATTATTTCCAACAAAACCTGAGAAGGGGAGAAAACAATGTGTCAGGGCGCCACATGTGTTTGGACAATAAATCATTAAAACTGCTTGACTGAATTTTCCTTGTGCCTGGTATTTAATACGGACGAGGCAGGAGGTTGTGTATCTGGTGGTGTATTGGCATGTCAGCAGTACCTGAAAGGTATTTCATTGCAGTGTGCAATTCTGTAAATCAAATACGCTTTGTGTATGTGACAGTTTAGTACTAGTAACTACGCATTTTAAAGGGATAACTAACTTGCCATAAAAAAGCACTAAAACCCTGACAAATTTCTATCATCTTACAGCGTATATCATCATGACGTCCAACCCGAATATTATATTTATTATATTCATATATGCATGTTTTTGTTAGGAAAACACCCAATGAAATGGAAAAAAAACATGAGGCCTGAGTGCAACTATTGTCTAACTGTAAAGTATAGTTGCAGTATAATGGAAGAATAACAGCAAAGTCATTTGGCTATGCCAGAGCGTTAAGTGCTATTAAATCACCAACCCCGGCCTAAATTAGGCTTTAAAGTCATTTAGCAACAGATGCTAATGCTCCCCATCAGAGCCTTCTGTGGCATCTGGCAGTTTTTTATGAGAATAGAAAGCTAGCTATCAATGAAATAAGTTGTAACCAGTGATGTCACCATGTCAAACACCAATACATAAGAAAGTGTTGTTCCATGGTAAAAAATATGGAGTTCTCTTTAGACAGTCTCTCCTGCTGAACCACCTTAACCCTCATAGGACAGAGCGAGGCCCTGTAGTCGTGACTACGTGACCAAAGGTAATTTTCATTTTATGACATACAATAGTATGATCAGAGAGGTGAAAAAAAAATCTTTTATCTTCATCTTTTGATGTACTTTAACGTCTTTCCAGACACAGCTTGGTCCGCAGAGCCATTTTCTGGGATTGTGTCTGTCTGGTAATGACATGTAATTGGCTTATTTACAGCTCTGCAGGGTTAGCCTCTTTGCCATCTCCACAGTACTCTTTCATGGCTGGGTGTCTGTGCTGTTTATCCTGCCCTTCATTAGACAAATCCTGTGTGAGACAAGGTCACAAAGTAAAACAGATCCCCAAAGCCTACAAAGATAAGAAAAACAAAAAAACCCCGCTGATCCAGATTCTAAATCCACATCTTTCCCTCACACGGTGTTTCCGTGTTCTCCACAATCACGCTCCTTGCTCTGTTAAAAAGAGTTGTCCATCCTCAGGCACCAATTCCTTTGACATATCAGTCCCAGTACTGCCGTTAACATGGGTTATGTCAGACACATAAGATCACTACAAGCGGCATGATCTTGTGGTGTGTAATATGAACTGGATGGTTTGCTGGCTCTCCAGACTAGATCGTGTGGATGAAAGGACAGGAAGCAGGGAGATATACTGACAAAGAAAGTTAAGTGACATCTTCTGAGTGATCAAACTAAATCCATTTTAAACCCAAACCTAGCCACTCCAACAATATTTTGAACATTTTCCACCAAGGCTGATATCATGGCTTTCTATACAACTGTGTTAAACCACTGAATCTTTTCCTGATCTGCACCACTGACTGCAATCATCGACATACTCTGTCTTGCAGCCCTGTAGAATTAATTTCAAGTAGCAGCAGGCTTATCTGTCAGCGTGTGTATGTATTTACTCGTGAATTAATGGTTACTATTCATGTATCAACATTACAGGAATGTTAACATGGTGTAGGTATGATATGAGCTGTGTGTGTGTGTGATAAATGTAAATGTAAAAGTCAAAGAAGTGTGCTGGCGTGCATGCAAATCACATCAGGGCTCTTAAGCATGACTGCAAGTTTGCTGGTTAGTCATAACACAACTCCATGTGCATTTGACATCTGACACACTGCACACAAGCAAGAACAATGTGTACATTGTGCAATATGTACACCTAGCTGGGTGGCAAATGAGGTATAAGAACACGGTGAAATGGTGCAGAAATAAAAAAAGTAATAATTCATGGAAATAATGCTCTCTTTGGGCTAACATCCTTTACTTCTCATTTGTCTGCTATTAAATATCTGATGTTGTCTCTCATACCAAAGTTGCCTGGACAGGACAGGAACAACCGCAAAGAGATGTGTTTACTTGCTTTAGGGATCATGGCCAAGAATAGAGCTAAAAATGTGGTTTAAATGTGACGTGATGCTGTCAGTAATTGTTATTGTAGTCTTGTCAAGAAAAGGCAGAACCTTAGAGCTGAGTAAAAGACTCGTAATTATAACAGAGAAAAGTGTTCAGGGAGGGTGCAAAGAGAGCTCAGGTTGAGCAGTGCTGCATGAAAATGAAGGGACTGTTTCACACCCATTCATCTCCACTCTTGTTCCTCTACTCATCCCTTCATTGTGCTACAGGTGGGTCACTACACCACAGTGTTCCGCTGTCTGTATGGAGGGGGAGGCAACACATTGCCGGCTTTCATAGCAGCCTCAGACAAATATTCCTGATTTTCAGCCACAGCAGGGCGAATGCGTCCATTCTGCCGGTAGAAGAAGCGTGTGCTGCAGTCCTGCAGGTATTCGGGGTTGTGCATGGACGACTTTGGGGGGAGACTGTGCTGCCAGTATTCAGGATTGTCAAAAGTCGCCTTCTTGCCTTTCTTATCAAACATGATGGTGCTGCTGCTGACGCCTGAGTGCAGCGTGTGTCCCGAATGCCCTGGATGCAGAGTGTGTGATGGATATGATGGGTGGGGAAGGTGGCCTGGAGGTACCACATATCCAGCGGATGAGAAGATGTGGCTTGATGTTGATGGGTTGACTGTCTGTGGTATTGACTGGGCAACAGAGGATCCAGGACCAGAGATGGAAACTGCACCAGACAATCCATTCTTGTCCCCAGAGTTAAGGAAGGTATTCAGGTATAGTGGCTCATTAATATACTCATCGTCCACATGGGTGGACTGATCCTTGGGGATAGCTGCAGCTCCAGCAATCTGCAGAGTGTGGCAACCTGCCCCATCAACCACTGCATGGGCATCACCATTCCTCCGGCGTGTGACGAAAGGGTTTTCCTCTACAGGGTTAAGATAGTCTGGAAACAACAAGAAGATTATAAGAGGTCTTTAAGAGTCGCACTAAAAAGTATGGCAGCACTGCCAATACATACACTATGACAGCTGCATTTTAGTAGCCTTTAGGGTTAGAATATTGTATAATAAGATTTAAAGAAATTAAAATAATAACAATTCAACATAAACTCCTAAAGTCATGTGTATTATCCTTCATTATTTGCTATTTATGGACACATTTCACAATGCAAAGTAACCTGAATTGTTCTTGTCTCTCATAGCAGTAATGTAGTCATCCTGGTCCTTGTCTCCTTTGGCTCCTCGTTCTGTTAAAAGACCAGTTGGGTCGGCACTGTAACGCTGTCCACTGCTGTCTTCCCCTTGGGAGGCAAACAGAAAAGAAATATCATTTATGGCATCTGAGTTGTACAAACCCTCTCTACATTAATAAGATGATCGTAGAACCAGATTTGGGATATAGAGTATCCAACTTTTAAAGTGTTTTTGGTGCGGCACACTCGTGTAGGCGGGGCCATGGTTATTATTATTAAACACAGTTTGATCCAACAGAACTTTAAACCACCACTGAGTAAGATACAATGTGTGGTTCAGTTAGATTTAATCAGAATACTGCTTGACTTTTAGCAGTGCGCCTCAAACTGTCTTCTGCTCAACTACTGGGATAAATTAAGACACACTCATACTTTGGGAAGAAGTTATGGAGAACATTCTGCTTTACCGTGTCCTACAGTGAGAACTGAGCCAACCCCGAGGCTGCTGGATCTTGGGGAGGCCTGCTTCCTCAGGGTGCCATTGCAGCGAGGGTCATCCTGGTTGCCACGGCTAAATCCGCCAGCAATTTGGCTCCCTGATGGCAGATCTTGTGGAGGGAGGCAGCTTCCTGACACCGGTAGACCAGAGACCACTCGGGGGAGTGTGGCTAGCATGTCCTCCATGCTGAAACTAGGGTCATGGTAACCAAACTGGTTTTGTGTAGAAGTAGAAGAAAGCAAGCAATTACATAATGCAAATAAATAAGAAGCAAATAATATGGTACAAGTTACCATAGGAATGTATATGTGAATTATCAAATGTGGGCTTGAAAATGTTTTTAATGTGACAGACAGGGAAGACAAACAGCAGTGCCAAATAATGATACAGCAGCATGACTGCTGAAGACATTTTATTGAAAGGTTTTAATTAAAAGGCATGCAGCAAGGTCTTAAAGTAGCTACATCAGTCCTGCCCTGCTGTTTGGATTAGTTTCTATGCCCATAACAAAGTGTTTTTTTGAACCTCAGAGTGAGCTTTACTTTGATTTATTCATGTCCCCAATTTCTCCTGCAAAATGTAATTAAATAAATACTATAAAGTAAAAAATATTATTTATTATTATATTAAGAGGTTAGTTTTGGATTTTTTGTTTTTCTGTTGTCTCAACTGTTTGCTTGTGTCTGAGAGGCCTGTAATGATACATAAGATACACATTAAAAAGTTTTATTTTGTTATGCTATTTTACATACACATACACTCATTCATCCTAAAAAATGCACTTCTGAAGAATGCAGCATGTTCACATTTCTATCCCAATGTCTTCCAGTGATTTATGATTTTGTCCAAAGGAAAGTGGTTCATCAGGCCTGTATGAAGTCACACACAACACATATAACCCTTTATTACAGAGGCAAGTTAATCAATGGAGCGCCTGTCTATTTTCAGTTTGTCAAAAAGATACTGTGGAAAAATAGCAGCAAATAGCAGCTTCAGAGCAAAGTGTGACTACTGGCAATCCGAACCTTGATTGTATTCTTTATGACACATCAGTATTAGGAGAGTATACAAGAGTCCCAAAGCTCAAGCTCTTTAAAAGACATGCTTGTGTTTAATTTAATCATACTTCACTATGTCTTGATGTTGAGGTGTCTCACTGTCTCATACAGTAGTCTATACTTTAATTCTAGAGTTATTAGCCAAAGCTAGAGAGCTTCCCAGTTTATCTACCAAATCACCCTCTCTCAATCCTCTTTTACAAATCCCCCTCCCTCCTTCTCTTTTGTCTCACTATCCTGAAATACAATCACTAACCTGAACATTTCTTCTAATCATATTTTAAGTCATTAAGATACACAGAATAGAGGAAAATAAAACATGCCTCGGCACCTAGGAGATGCCATGGGGGTAAAAAATTGTGCACACAGATTAGTGAATTGAGTGCATTGATTACTAAATAAAGAGTGCAAATTAACTAATCTGTGCATATGCATTAGTTCATTAGTGGCTTCGATTTATTTCCATTTGTTTCTGGTCTCAGACAGCCACTTTAAAGGCACTCTGTCCCTCTCTCGATTGTTTGGTGCTCACAGACAAGCAGAAAGCGGACATCTGTGTGCAGATGTGCTCTCAGGTTTTCAGGATGTTTTTATACACAGTGACATACACAGGCATCCATAGAGTTTGTCCGATCACTCTGGACTCAAAATCACTACAATAAATATACTTTAAAAAAGATCTATCATAAACCAATTAATGAATGCAACATGCACATGTTTGGCTGGAGACATGGAGCCAAGTGTCATTAACCATTATATCCTGACCATCCTGTTGCCAAGTAGCCTGAATTATGACTATGGACCTATTTAAGATATTTAAGATATACAGTACTGTTTCCTGTGCTATGCGGACTATGCAGAGGCATAGGGCCCTGCGGCCACTAGGGGGCCCCCAGGCTACTTCTTATATTATTAGAATTACATGTAATTCAAATATCTCTCAGATAATGTTTGCTCCGTAATGTTGACTGAAACGTTTGTGAGTTGTTCCATGTATCGCAGAAACAGCTGCACCAGAGTATTAACTTTGGTTTGTTAGTAACTAGACATCTTCGTCCAGTCCTATATCACTGTCTAAGCGCAGCTGGTAAGTTGTTGCATTAGCATGCGGCTGAACTGGGTTTGCGACCAGGCTGGTACAATTTTTGGGTGACTTCATTCAAATTTAAAACTGAAATTGTCCCAATTCTATTAACTTTGTTCTAAAACTGCATTTGAAAGTCACTTTGCTGCCAATCTTTCCTACAGGTATCTTCACATCATCAAATTATTAGTCTTTAAAAAAGTTTGGGCACCACTGCTTTTTACATAATTATGTTCATTATGTAATAAAACCAAATTGTTGAATCTCATAAAACAAAAAAATAGAAACAGTGAATCTTGTTTGAATCTTGAATCATGTTTTAAATTTCAGGTTTGAGAACCTACTATAATGCATTGCAACAGATAATTAAAGTTTAAATTTGTTATATTGATTCAAACCAGGGGCCCCAAATAATCTTGCATAGGGCCCCCACAGACCCAGAAACGGCCCTGGTCCTGAAGAATCAGTTGGCCTACACCAGAGGTCCCCAACCACTGAGCTGCCAGACAGATTGAACTCGAAAGTTGCTGTCTGACCCCAAAAACAAAATAAATGGGGGAGCACAAATTAAGTATTGCGCACACACAGATTAGACAATTTAACAATCTGTGTGAACAATCTATATAACGGTGAGAATTCTGGCTGTAAAACCTAATTTTGAAAGCAATTACTATAGTTTTACAATAGGTCACGACCAAGGAAAACAGACTGAGGAAAAAGAGGAGAAAGAAGATGAAGGTTAAACCTGTTATGTTTTACAGTTTCATTTGTGCTAAAACAGACATGTCCTGTAGCCCATGCTGAGAAAGGTCATCTCTACATCTTCTTAGAAACCATCTGAACGACTACGTTGACTTTATATTGACTTTTACATTATGGTTCAGTGGCAGTGACCTTGCTGCTTCTCTGAAAAGGGAAATGTAATGAGAAATTTTAATTCATCAAGAGTTCATCTAAAGTAAAAATATAAGCAATTACACTGACAGTAATTTTAATCATGGAATATATTTTTTGTTAATCAGTCAGATTTCTTTGTGTCTAATTATCTTCAATATTTTGATATGGGGTTATGGAGGTAGCGTGGCCTAGAAGAGTGAATTCCGCTACTCTTGCTGAATATGCTGCTGAATATGCTAAAATGTTCTCATTTCACAGCGTCAAAATAGTGACTACTCCACAAAGTCCTAAATATGCTAAAGGTAGGATGCTCTTTTTTTAGATTTAATATTCTATGTGCTCTCATTAAGCATTCAATTTTGATGTGCCTGGTTCACTATTGTAGTTGACTGACATCCCAATGCGTCTCATAGGGTCACAAAAGTATCATTACTGATAGTTTGACACGTTTAGTCATTTGTCTTTTTTTCTGCTTGGCTTATCGCAGCAGACAGACAACCAATGCAATGCATAGGTTTTAAGGTAATTGGCACCACCTGTTACTACCACTGCTGCCTGCTGGATACCATTCTCTATGTGAATTATCTGATACATAACAACTGCAACAGCAGCAAAATTCAAGGGTATAATCTTTTTCACCTTCCAATGGGCTACATCTCTAAAACAATAGCCTGTCAGTGTCCACCATCAACACAAAAAACACATGCAACGCAAAAGAGTTCAAGCAGCTGGCTAACCAGAACTCTGATCTTTGAAAGGAACATTAAATCCAACATTGTGAGGGTCTATTTGGAGAGGGATTTTATGTGTTAGGAAGAGCCAGTCATTTAAGGACTGCACTGCAGATATCACCAGTGCCATCTGGTTGCAAACTAATTAGATGTTTCAGTGAAAACAGTTCAGAAGCCATTAGTTCAGACAATCCGCTGCTAATAGGGCTGGAGATGTACAGTTTTTTTTTATTGTTCGTTATATTTTGCATACAGTATCACAGTTTAAATGTACCTACTCTGTCATCAGCTTTAAGGAAGAAGGTAAGGACATTCCTAAAGCAAAATTACCTTGTTGGAGTCCATGTGTGTGCGGGGAGTGTATGCCAGTGGTGGGATATTAAATGAGTGGGGCACCAGGTACTCCTCAGCATCCATCAAGTCCTCCAGCTCCTCCTCATCCAGGAGGCTCTTAAAGAACTTGCTGTCATTGGGACTGGGCAGCTTCATGCGGTCGTCACCCTGAGAAGTGATTATTCTCTTTGAAAAGTGAAAAACTTAACACATCTCCAAAACATTATTAGATTAATTTAAATAACATACAGTACAGTAAAATAGAAAACATATAATTATCAAAAATGTTTCCATTTAGTAATAACAGCAGTCACTGATAAGATAAATTCCCTGTTCTTTAAATTCAAGTCATTCAGGAAATATTATAATAATTAAAGGTGCCAAGCAAAGGTATGAAACCTGCTAGGGGTTGTATCCACTTTGACTGCTGCCAGTAATGAAAGCGTTAATCTGTTTGTTCACTAAAAGTGAGCCAACTGTCATTTAAAGTAATTTAAATGGTAATCAGGGAAGTGGTAATAAGTGCTATTTGGCTCAGAAGGATCACAGAAGGATCTGGTTTTAACATGTTAGGCAACTTCACCAGTTCTGCTTTGTAGACAAATACAGCAGAGACAAAAACATGCAATCAACTAGATGGGGACATTCTTGAGTGAGATTTACTTACCTGAATGACCAGGTATCTCTGGGGGTCACGTGCCATTCGCGTGAATTCTGCAGCCAGCTCCTTGAACTTGGGTCGGCTGTCTGCATCAATCATCCAACCTGAAAAATGTGTTGTTGTTGTTGCATGTTAATATCTGACCAATATGAGGTTACATACGACATACTTGAGTAACCTGTGTATATTTCATATTTCCCAAGCCATAAACTCACCCTGTTAATGTGCAGGCTTCCTTTCACTATGTTAATCTTTCCAGCAAGCAAAAGTCTCATCTACACCTATCAAGATGAATTTATTTCCTGACTGTGTGTGAACTTAACTGAATTTAAGTGGGAGGAAAGAGGTGCTGTATGTAGGATACACGTCAGTGGTGATCAGGCAAAGCAATTCAGTATTCTTCACTTTGGTGTCAAGGGTTCTGCCTACACAGATCGTGTCTAATGTGTGCCATGCTCATTTTTGCGCTATTTACATAAAAATATTCATAATAATTGGAATTCCTTGAGCTCTGAATACAATAACTTTGAAGAAGACGCACATGCACAGCAATGTAAGTACATTTTCATTTATAATGAAAGATCCTGTTTGAGAAACGGTGAGATTCTATCTTCTAAATCCAGCCTATCCACTTATTTTCAGCACTGTTGAAAACCAAAAGAAATATGGCACATGAAGCTATATTTACTGCCTGTTTACACAAACTAAACACTGATATTAGTAAGTACCTATAGTATCTCCTCATGATTGCATTAGTAAAGAATGTATAGCTGACAAATAAAAGCTCGTCCTACATTTTTTTATCACATCTACATTCTGACACATTTTTTCCTACTACTCTGAAATTTTTATCCAATTTAATGTAATCTCGTTTTGCAATCTAAAGATAAATACTGTTTGATCACGAGAATGGCCATATGGAGAAATGTGCTCCTCTGCCAATTTTTCTGCAAACACATGGTTACGATGCCAAAGCAATCATGTGATCTGGCCTTAAGTAAAGCCTGTCTAGGTGTCCAGGGAAATAAAACTGAAGAAGAAAGAAAGATGTGGGTTTAGCATATGCATGCAATATGTACAGATACGAAATATATGTTTCAAAATTACCCTGTTTTATTACCAATGTGGTGTTTGGTTTTTACCAATGAAAGGATTATGAGGAAGTTCATTTTCACCACACATGTGCATCGTGTGTGTTTGGATGTATGACCTCTTTCTGTGAAGTGTTGCAAAAGAAAGTCAGATACAAGGCATGTGACAGTGACCCCTCCCCGCTGTGCATGTGTATCAGCTTGCCAGGTTGGCGCAGGTTCATGGTGTCCATAAGAGCCAAGGTGACAGTGAAGGCTAGAGACTGCAGCTTGGAGAACAGAGGACAAAGCCGAGGTGGCACTGGCACCAGGTTTTTGACCTGGCAGTAGTGGACAGAGGTTATGTTGCCACCTGTGACCCCGGTTCCTGATGGCATGAGAGCACTGACCAAACGACATGATGATGATGGGCGGTCACAGCCAGCCAGATAACTGGGTTCCTAATTCAGGTTCTACAGAGAGATGTTCCAGTGCCCTTTGTATTATAATAATAACAGCTGAACAGATAAGTTAAAACATAGCAGCTGGGATGAATTTAAGAATTGTAACATTTCTGCTTTGAAAACATTAAACTTTCACACTATTTTACTAAACAGCTGTTGTGGCATTTTGATAATCACTCAGTTAAAGTATAATTATTTTTGACTGCTTCAACTAAAAAGGCTTTGGCCTTCACGTCATTGTTAAAATCAGCTTTCTTTTCTTCTGTTTGAAACACAGTGGTTAGACACAAAAACTTCAATCATGTCCATTATTTTAAGAAGTATTTGGACAATGACATAATTTGTATAATTGTGGATTTATAATGAACTTTATGTCATTTAAATTGTGGTCTATTTTTTAGAGTGAGTGAGTAAAGACAGAGTAGATCCCTGTACACCGCAGAATTCAACTTGCTCTACCGTCAGGTTCTGTTACATCGTCTGAACACCAGTGAGTTTTTAATCATTGTCAGCCATACATCCATACATGTCCATACAAAAAGGAGTTCCAGTTCATTTCTACCTACATTTGACCATGACCATGTAGACATCTATAGTGCAGATGGGTGGCTGAGGAAGACGCTCTCCCTTCTCTAGCAGATCTGGGATCTCTCTAGTGGAAATCCCGTCGTATGGTTTTCCTCCAAAGGTCATCAGCTCCCAGATAGTTACTCCTGAGAGGAGAGAAAATAGTGTAAAAGCATTAAAGAAGTTTCTGGAAGGGAGGATTATACAGTAAGAGTGTAGATGAGACAAAAGATGTATTAAGAAAGAAAAACAAAAAGAAAGACAAAAACGAAAAAGAGATCACAGCAGATACGATAAAGAGACAGGAGAAAAAAAGAGCTGCATGAAAATGAGGCAGCAACAAAATAAAGGGTAAAGACAATTTGAACATAGAAGTGGAACTAATCACAGTCTTGAAAGTCATTAACCAATTTGAACTTTCAGCACTCTTCAGTCATAATCATGCTAATGTAAATGGGCTAATGAGTGGCAGAGTAAATGCACACAGTAATATGGAAGTGTAATAGCCTCCAGTCATGGAGGCCCACGGACACGTAAAACCATACTTACTCTTACTAAAGCACACAATATTCTTTTTCGTATTTCCCCTCATGCATTTTTTTCTTTCAATAAAGGTCTCATAAAATAATGGAAAAGAATCTCTAAATTTAAATCTTGCACAGTGATTTTATTGTTACAAAAGGAGTCAGTAATCCAGTTTGAAGTCCTGTGACAGCCACTTGTTTAAGCAGTTAAAATGGTTTATGCAAATCATCACTTTTTGCTCATTTGCCAGCAACAAAGCTTCTATTTCTGCCTCTACAGTATGAATTTTCTCCCAATTTAACAATTAATTTGGAGTTTACTGTACATTAGATATATGGCAAAACCTAAAACAAAATAGGACTTAACCTGTGCAACTCGGTGTAATGCTTCAAAAGCTAATCTCATCCAGCAAAACCAGGAAAAAGAAAAATAATGCAGGTTGGTATGGTCTCTCTTTTTAATAGCAGTGTGGACTCTTATCATCACATAACACCAGAAACAGTTGCACAATGTGCAGGGCCAATAATGTGGTATTACTTTTATTAAGATGAGGACCCTTTGGCAATCCAGTGTTTTGCAGGTTCTAAAGACTGCAATATTGTAAACATAGTGGGTATTGTAAACATTGTGACATTGCACAATTCTTATTTTCACTTCAGGCCAGGGGAATTAGACACGCGTTTGTGCCTCTGCCCTTAATTAATATCCTCTACTCAAACTTATTTGTTTAGAAGGCATGCACAAAAATCTTTGAGTTTGATTTGTGCTAAATAAATGTAATGCAATTCAATTTAAAGAAAATCACTTGTCAAATCCACTGTTTGCTATATCCATTCGGAGAAATGTTGATACTTACCATAACTCCAAACATCACTCTGATGTGTAAACTTCCTGTAATGAATACACTCCAGTGCCATCCATTTGATGGGCATCTACCAGGAGGAAGCAGAACACAGCAGTGATGTGATTAATGCACAGTTCAAAATCTGATAATAATTTATAATATGATATCATTTATAATAATTTCCTTTAGATAAAAAGTGGTGACACAAATGAAATTTCGTGTTCTAAGTTCCGATTAAATTGAGGTGAATTGCATTGGCTGAACTGGCTGTGTCCACCATGTTAGAGAGAAGAAAGCTAAGGTAGACTGAAGCATAACAAGGTTTGGCAAACAACATAGGGTAAGTCGCAGGGCAGTTCAGGATCCAGCATAATACAGGCATTAGATTAAAAGGCCAGTGTTATGATTACACTGATGGAGGCTGAGGGGGGGCGGAAGGTTCGAGTGTGTTTGTCTTTCACTTATCTGAGGGGATAATACCACAATACTCAGTATTTACACAAACTGCGATGGACACACTGTAAAGGGGGAAGGGAAGATGCAGAAATATTCTTGAGATGAGATGATTTGAATACAAAAACAGAAAAAGGATGAAGGAGTATTAGGAGAGGCCAGAAGCCCATGTCAGTGAGCCCAAAGGAAGTATTTGTTTACTACGTTTATATATTGAGATCTTTATTCCCCAAAAGTAAATAAATAAAACGGTCCAATAGAGCAGAATAGTATCTCACTGACTCCACTAAAACTGTCCTTTGTAATGAGCTAAGTTGCTCCCTCAGGATATAAAACTCTAATTTGTGCAAATGCCTATTGTTGTCTTTAACAGCATGTCAATAATATGGTCCAAGATAGTGATTTCATAATATTGTACAACAGGGGAAGTAAATACTCAAGTTCAGCTATTCAAATGAAATTAGGACAGAATATTGTTTTTGTTATTAACTTTATAACGAGGAAAAGCTAAAGAACGACATCAATAGAAACTGGAATGGCATAAAAAAGGTATTAAACACAGCACAACACACAAAAATACAATAAACCAGGTGTCCATTAATTAGCCCGCCTTCAAGGGTATTAGTGCTTATATTAATTATTTAATGTGGAGAAAACATAATGTAACTCTACCATCGACCAGCTAATTAAAGCAAATGTCTGATATTCATTTTGTTTAAAGCTGCACTGAACATATTTTAAGCAAAACAAGAGTTAATCAGTTTAATACTATTCCAACCAAAGTATCTAAGTGATCTCCCAAACCCCACAGCCACAAATGGTACAGTACAATGTAACCACGCCCATTGATCATGCCTGGGATTTTCAGTATGACGTTGATTTGATAATGTACCTTTCCTCCGTCAGCATTGTATTCCTTCTCATTAACGTCCAGCAGGCGAGCCAGGCCGAAGTCTGTAATCTTGATGTGGTTGGGTGATTTGACCAGGACATTTCGTGCTGCCAGATCCCTGTGGACCAACCTGCGCTCCTCGAGATACATCATCCCCTGCAAAGCACACAAAGACACGTGCATGGAAATGTTTTTCTAATTTTGTTATGAACGTACCTACAGGCACGACCATGTGCACTGCTAACCTTCATAAGGGAGTCTGACTGCTGTTTAACATCGCCATCTGTCTTCATCATCATCATCACTACCACCATAAAGACCCCATTAGAAATTTTATAATTATTTGTATCATAATCATTTCTGCTGCATTGTTCTTTTAATGGCTGTAATTCCCATCAATCAACAGCTAGACTGTGTTATTGCAAAAATGGTTGTTGATGCAATAACAGCAGCATCCATAACCCAGAGGCAGGTTTTCAATTAAAAACAAGACCCATCGGAGTGAGGAATGTTGGAATATACACATACTGTACTCACAGATACAGTAAATTGTGTGGACTGAATTTCCCTCACTACAAAAGCAAATAGGGCAGTTCACTCTGACACAAATTCACAATGATGTCGGCAATCAATGTGTAGCTGCGAACAGCTTTCAGCTTCTGCAACTTGTGCTACACAGCTAAACTCCACACTGCCCAACATGCATCACCACAAGAATGGACTTGAGCAGAAAGCAAGATGGGGGGGAAAAATATTTCAGATTGGAAAGAACAGAAGCCACTTTGTTTGAAGTGGCAGGAGGATAGAAAAACGAGTCCTTATTTGAAACCATAACAAATTGGATTTAGCTGGAATCGGCTGGAATGGAAAGAGAAGTGGATGGAGGGGGAGGGGTTGAGTGGCAGGAGTCTAAGAGGTAAGATTACACTGGTAAGGCTATAATCACAGTGCCTCATTTGGCACTCTCCCAGGAGAGAACTTGTGATTTCAGTTCACACCTGCACACGTGCACGCAAATTCTGGATTACCTTCAGACATGAGCTCACATGGAGATACACCTGCATATGCATATGTGTGTGTGTGTGTTGTGAGGGAAATGGAAACAGGTAGTAAACCACCCATGTCAAACTGACAGGGAATTTAAAAAAGACAAAGAGAGTGCAGAGAGAAATCAGCTTTTATTTGACTTCCACACGATTTAAATGAAACAAAGTGATTGTCACAGTACACACACCCACTGTGTCATCTTACCTGTACAAATATCCCTTTTTATGGCAAGCTAAAGAGGTTACGATTCATCTCCTTTTCCCCACCATTTGGTGTTTTAGAAATGTTCTAATCTCATTTTATATCGCCAACAGGCGTAAACAAACGCTGTTGCAAATAGTACTTAACACATTGTGCACATTTTCATGCGCCAGCACACATGTGCTAGCACAGGGTGTGCTGCCAATTGTGTCTCACTGTGTACTTTATCCAGTGTTGTGTTGAAGTCTTTCCCCGCATCAATATATCTCTTCTTTTTACATTAACCTAGAGCCTTACGTTGTCCAAACCCTAACCAGAGGGGGTGCTACAAGAAACGCAACTTAATGTGTATAGAAACACATGATGGGAAGCAGATTTCGACCCAAGGCCGGTTCAGGGCGAGCTGCCATCCATTCTTGATGTGCTTCAGTGTTCAAGCACACAAGAAATAGCAGTCAGCAGGGTGGCCTGTGCTGGCACATGAAGTTGGGTTTCCAAACTCAAAGTGCTTTTGGCACATACATTAAGAAATGCCTGCTGACAATGTAAAAACATTTAAAGCAGGAGATTAATCGTGAGCTGTCACTTTCACTTTATCGTTCAAGATATTGTCATTGGTGTGCCAAGAAGCTCAAGCTGAAGCAGCTGGAACAAATTTAGCAGCTTTATCACTTGATATTGTTTTTAGTGTTTCTGTTTATTAGTATAAAAACAACTGAACCTTTGCACACAGAGCACATGTATTGCTACATAAATAGGAGAAATAAAGAGTTTCACATTGTGTTGATCTAAAAAAGTGTAATCTGTGATTGATGGATTCAGGGATCAGTCTCAGCAATTATATGATGATGAAGCTTTGTTGTTTGCTTGTACGATCACTGGCTCTAGGCGCAATCAACACTGTGAGTCAAATGTTAAAACATGAACTCAGCTGCTGACCATGTCCGCCAGATTAGCAACAAGACCCCCCATTTACAAAAACCTGTAACTAATAAATGATGTGCTTAGTTATGAACACATGCTGATAACTAAAATATAAGGGATAAATGTATAGCATGACTTATTGCTTAGCCTCTCATTGAAAGAGGTTGGCACTCAGCATTAAATGTAATTAATATTAATGTGGTATGTAAATAAAGTTGTGGCGTCACATGGAAACGTGTAAAAGCTTTCTGAACAGCTGAACATCTAGTTTCATTTAAAAACAGCTAATTTTGCTGGCATTAACAAAAACAAGTGGAGTTTGTTGTAAGGCACTATGACACACTTGCATTGTTTAAATGGGTCTACACAGAGGGTAGAGGAAATGAAGGTTGGGATTTGAGATGTCACAAGTTGGACATTGCCTACAGTTCCCCAAATGAGTAAATCTACGTGTGTGCCATGCTTTACACTGCACGGTTTCTGACAGTTTTTTATTTGTAAATAAACTGTATAAACTGTGCCCAGTAATCTCCTCAATTTCTGAGACAATTAAGCAGTGGAGGGAAAATGGATCGCTTGGCAATGTGTGAATTTTAATTTGCCAGCACAATGAGATTGAGCGGGGAAGGGGATGGATGTGTGCACTGTGGTAAGTGGCGGCAAGCATGAGGAAGGAACAAACTTTTATTTTACTTTTCTACTTGGCTGCTTTCATTCACTGCCCTCCCAAGTGGACATGATGAGAACAACTCACTGAGGTTTGTAATTGCTACAAACCCGGATGCGACACCCAGGGAGATGCCAGTTGTGGAAGCTGCATTTCAGGTAAGCCTGTCACCAGAGATAATCCAGAGGCTTCAGACAGACTCTATTATGATTGCAGCACCAGATGAGGGTTGCTTTTCAATCAGAGGGGATAGGGCCTAAGCTCTTACCATGCGCACAGATATGTTACATGTGTACGTGTGATTTTACATTATGGAAAGAGCTTGTTTTAACTTATGTTTTTGCCTGAACTGAATATGGTGGCATAGTGCAGATATATTCATTAATGTTTTGGATCCAATTGTGAACAAAAGTCTTGCATGTAAACGTTTCATCAACTAGATTATCTGTCTTATCCATCTTTTGTCACTGCAGTGGTTGCAAAAGTTACTGATTTCTGCTTGAAGACTTAATGAAAGACTATGAGCACAATTATTCTTCAGCATAAAAAGTGGTAGAAAAGAATCTGTCTCAGGAGAAAGAGCACTAAACAGGACACAAACAGTGCTGCAGGTCTGCATGCAGAGTGGTCTTCTTCTCACCAGTCAAAAGAATTACTGCCCTCCCACAAAATATTTTGACCTTCCGTCACGGTTGTTAATGCTTATTTCACAGAGTCATGCAAACAAAACCTTAGTGATGGAATTGTCCTCGGTTATGTTTTGTGGAGACATATACGTTGGCAGGTGGCAGAGGGCTGAAGATTAAATCAATATGAAGAGAGTGAAAGAAGGCGGCATCCATTTTTCACCAACTGGCACTTCCCTGTGCTGTTTACTCTGACAAGACCGACACACAGTCACACACAGAGGAAGCTGTCAACACACACACACACACACACACACAGAATTCTACTGATTCATCCTGATGCAGTGTTATTCAGGAGGAAACACTTAAAATGAGACTGAACATCCTACAGGAGTTCTCTAAACCTCTTGTATGTTTTCTTTCTTTCTTTGGTTAGTGCGTGCATATATGTGCGTGTGTGTGTTAGGAGATTTACTTCCTTTTGGTGCCATTCCTCATTGTGTCATTTGTGCCCATTGAGATACATAAGGAATTTATTCTTCTCTCTCTGAATGCAATCCTGTCTCCTAAAAATTATGTTCCTATGCAACTAAACCTCAGGTAGGTTTCAGTAAAATTTATTTTAACTTTTTACTCCCAGTATATGCTGTAAAAAACATAATCATAGACTTTAGAGATATGTGATTAATTAATTATTGCAAATAATAAAAAGCCTCATCGCTTGACAGAAAAAAACATGGTTCCTCTAAGCAGTTTATCTGTTTTATCATTCATTTTTATCATTCAAAGCCAGTCTTTCTTGAGTGCACAGAATGTTTGGCGACTGCTTTATCTTATTGTGAATAACAGTGCAGGTTTGTGGCACTGTTGCTGCATCTACCTGCTGTAGTACATGTTTAATGTATGGTTAGATATAAAAAGATCCCAGTGGGCATGGGAAAAGGTGAATCACTGTCTAAGGAATGAGGTGAAACGAATCGTACCAATGTGGAGGAGAACTGAGGGAAAAGGGGGGAAGATAACACAATAATGATGAAAGCAGCAGGCTCTCATTTCATTTTGAGCTCCAATGTCAGAATGAATTTAGAAAATGACATTAGGGGGCAGCTTGAATATGAACAATTTGTCTTGCAAAGACTGTGTTAGAAGTGTGCAAAGGGAAACCTTGTCGATATACATTTATTCTCTCTGATGAATCCTTAATGTAGATTCCACTAAAATGCAGCATAGGGATTTCCAATCGTATATGAGAGTTTGCTCATCTTATTATATAAACACCATTTTTGTGAGGCTATCTAAAGTGACACAATATGCAATCATCACTTTGAATTAATATTCAGAAGTCAAAGGCAACAGTAAAAGTAGCAACAATCTACAACTCAAGCTTATTAATAAACATCAGACCTAAAGAAGTTATACTTCATTTGAAAGCCTCAGTCTTAGTCTCTCAGGCCCAAACTGCCCATCCATCCATCCATCCATCCATCCATCCATTATCTGCCACTTATCCGGGGTCGGGTCGCAGGGGCAGCAGCCTAAGAAGGGAAGACCAGACCTCCCTCTCCCCGGCCACCTCCTCCAGCTCCTCTGGGGGACCCCAAGGCGTTCCTAAGCCAGCCAGGTGATGTAATCCCTCCAGCGTTTCCTGGGTCTGCCCCGGGGCCTTCTCCGAGTGGGGCATGCCCGGAACACCTCCCGAAGAACCAGATTGCCAAAACCACCTAAATTGACTCCTCTACTCCACTCTAAGTCTCTCCCGGACACCCAAACGTTTCACCCTATCTCTAAGGGGGAGTCCAGCCACCCTGCAGAAGAAAATTCATTTTGGCCGCTTGTATTGGCAATCTTGCTCTAACGGTCACTAACCAGAGCTCGTGGCCGTAGACCCTCAAAACACATTTAGGCCTGCCTAGTCTTTCCGGCAGCCTCCACCGCCACCTGATTCAACTCCCCACCAGGTGATCAGTTGACAGCTCATCCCCTCTTTTCACTCAAGTGTCCAAGACATTAGGCCACAGATCCGATGACACAACTACAAAGTTGCTCATCGAACTGCGACCCTGGGCGTCCTGGTGCACTTATGGACGCCATTATGCTCGAATATGGCGTTTGTTATACACAATCCGTAACTAGCACGAATGTCCAGTAACTGAACACCACTCGTGTTCAGATCGGGGAGGTCGTTCTTCCCAATCACTCCTCTCGAGGTTTCACTGTCGTTGATGTAAGCATTCAAGTCTCCCAGCATGACAATGGAGTCCCTCACAGGGTGCCTTGGGTACTGCTGTTCGGCGCATAAGCGCAGACAATGGTCAGAATTCCCCCCAACCCGAAGGCGCAAGGAAGCAACCCTTTTATCCAACCCAGGGAACCCCAGGGTCCAATATAACAGAGACCCTACCAGGAGCATATAGCACCTGACAACATAGCTCTAAGGATCACTAGACCACTAGACCTCCTTGTGCAATGGCAAGGCCTCGATCCCAGAAGGAGGCCCAAATTAAAAAAGTCAAAAAAATAAATAAATGGAAAAGTCAAAAGCCTGTTATATTTGTTACTGTATACCGTCCTCCTGTCCCTTACTCTGATATTTTATCTGTATTCTCAGACTTTTATCTGATTTAGTTCTTAGTACAGATTATAGTGGGTGACTTTAACATTTATGTAGATGTTGATAATAACTGTCTCAAAACTGCATTTATTCTTTGTTAGAGTCTATTGGTTTTACTGAACATGTAGATAGCCCACTCACAATTTTGATCACACCCTCAATCTTGTCCTGACTTATGGAGTAGAAATTGATAATTTAATAGAGTAGTATAGTATAGCATAGTATAGTATGGTATAGTATAGTACAAAAAAGCCGTCTGTAAAGCTAGAACTAAGGTGGTCACATTAACATACGTGAAAGCCAGAGGGGAGGAGAACCCACAGGTGACCACCAATCACAAACAGACTCCTATTAGACCAGTCAGTCAGACTTGAGAAAGCCCTCTGGAATGGAAGTGTGAAACGTCGTCAAGAAACAAAACAAGTCCAGTTGCTTTGGATGAAAACCTTTTTGAGAAAACAATGACCTGGATGACTGAGAACATTCACAGATATTTCCTTACATACTATTTGTCTCTAACACACGAGAATAGGATCAACCACAGGTTTCTTTTCAGCACTGTAGCCAGGCTGACAAAGAGTCATAGTTCTGCTGAGCCGAGTACTCCCCTTTCTCTAAGCAGTACTAACTTTATGAACTTCTTTACAAGTAAAATCCTAACTATTAGAGAACAAATTGACCAGTCCCTTCGTGACATGGATGGAATCTGTCTAGCAGTTCCTGAAGTGTTTTTAGGGTTCTCAGTCTTACTTAAAATACCTCCATCCCATAGATCTATCAGAGTTTATTTCTAATAAATAATTCAGCAAAACCCATCTACTTGTCTCTTAGACCCCATCCCGACTAGACTGCTGAAGGATAGCGAACCCTTGATCAGTACATATATATTAGAGCAGATACAGTAAAACCTGTAGGAATGCTGTTGCCTACAGTAAAACATGGTGGTGGTTCCATCACACTGTGGGCCTGTGTGATCAGTGCAGGGAATGGAAATCTTGTCAAAGTTGAGGGACACATGGATTCCACTCAATATCAGCAGATTCTGGAGACCAATGTCCAGGATTCAGTGACAAAGCTGAAGCCGTGCCACGGCTGGATCTTTCAATGAGACAACGACCCTAAACATTGCTCAAAATCTACTAAGGCATTCATGCAGAGGAACAAGTACAATGTTCTGGAATGACCATCTCAGTCCTCAGACCTGAATATAATTAAAAATCTGTGGTGTGAGTTAAAGAGAGCTGTTAATGCTCGGACACCATCAAACCTGAATGAACTAGAGATGTTTTGTAAAGAACAATGGTCCGAAATACCTTCATCCTAAATTCATAATGTCATTGGAAGCTATAGGAAGCGTTTAGAGGCCAGAGGTCATTTCTGCAAAAGGAGGATCTACTAAATATTGAGTTCATTTCTTTTTTGTGGTGCCAAAACTTATGCACCTGCCTTATTTTGTTTAAACAATTGTTGCACACTTTCTGTAAATCTTATAAACTTAGTTTCACTTCTCAAATATCACCGTGTGTCTCTCCTATATAATATATTTAATTAAAATGTTTTATCTTAACAACCAATGTTTTATACAGGAAAAGGATTCAGCTACTACTGCAACCATCATCAAAGCATTGTTGAGCTCTTTTTGTTGTGTTATTATTTAGAAAATAAGCAAAAATACAAGTTAATACAAGTTACAAGAACACACAGCATGAACGCACAGAAGATAAACAATTTCTATTGTATAAGGGGGATGTGATCCTTAGTGATAGGTATGTTGTTGCTGAAGAACTGTCAAGTAGATGTCATTCTAAATGGGATTCAGCCTTTTTGCTGCAACTGTCACTGTGGCAGCTGAAGAGGGAGTGACCTCACTTGGTCATGGCTGTTGATTTTTTAAGTTAACAATCCTGCTGTCATAGAATTTATATCTGCTGCTTCCAAATGAATAATTAAGTCAGAGTATGCTCCAAGTTCACCTTGTGAATGTGATTAGATGGTTCAGAAATAGTTTGTTTTGAAAGAACTTTTCAAATACTATTTTAAATAAATACATTATGGGAAAACACTATGGAAAAAAAGAGACATGTACTGTCAAATTGCATTATTCTGTGTAAAACATATGATCAATATTAATTTAAAGTACATTTTCAGGGAAAGAGGGTGTAAGAAAGAAAACCACTTTCACCACTCACAGAGAATCCCTGCAATATCTCTTTTTTACTGAAAATATTTATCCATACTGCTCTTTCTTTTTTCTCTGTACGGACAATTTTTTAACTGTTTTTATATAAGTAGAATTATTGTTTACATTAATAGTGGTTTCAATGAAGTAGAATAAAACATAAGACAATAAACAGGAGGAAAATATAGAGAGCTCATGCTTGAGAGAAAGCTAAGAGTTAAGAAAGCTGATATTTCTGAAGCCTATTATCCAGCTGGTTCTTATGAATGAATGTATGAAGGGTATCCTTTGACCTCACCACCCACAGAAAGAAATACACAGACAGAGAAAAAAATAAAAAAAACGGAGGGACAACATTGCAAATAATGTAGATGTTTTGTGTAAGGCTGTTGGTGTAAAGCTGCTTTGTATAAGAATTATACTATACTCTTTTTGTTTACGCAAATTATAATTATCCTAATTATAATACATATAGTTATTACTTAAGGTCTATGAAACAAAATGTGCAGGTCGATTTAAAGAAATGTCTGCATATAACCACCAGTTCCTGAGTATAGCCTTTATGACTCAATAAAAAAAAAGATGTAATTTTGTACATATTATATATAAGTGTCCTTTTTTAAAATTCCTCATACGGTCACACCATAAAACAGTGTACGTACCTAATGCCAAAAGGATGGAACAGATTAAAAAACTAAACAGTGATCATATAACACAATCATGTAGGATGTACAGCAGCTGATTCAAAGTTCAGCAGGACTGCAGTTTGAGGTGCAATTAAATAGCCTGTAATAAAATCCTTTGTGAGATGGTTTTTTAAAACAAAAATAAAAATAATATTAACATTTCTATTCTATTCTTATTCTTACAGTATTTGATATTGTTCACTTTTGCAACGGTTCTGCTGGGTGGTTTATTCCACTGCAGCTAAGCCACATGGGTATTTGCCTGTCACTTTCTTTCTCATAGATATATGGCAGGGGTCACACTGCATAGTGTTGCACACTTGGGCATCACTGACCCACAAAGAACATGCCTATGAGACTGCAGGGACTGCCAGTGCCTGCAGCAAAAGACACACAGGCTGTAAAAGCATGATGCTAACAATGCAAATACAGATAAAATAATTTAAATAATTGTTGCTATATATTTGTGACAATTTGTGACATGACAAGGACAAATTGAAATACAAGTAGATGGATAAAAAAAGAAAATTCATGTGCAGAAAACAAGTTAAAACAAGGTGTTAGATTGTGTGTGTCTGTGTGTGCATGTGTGACCCTGACTGTACAGTCCACCTTTGCTTCCTGACAGTTTGCTGCTTTAGAGTCACTATTGCCACCCTGCCAGCTTGCTGGTGCGCCAGTTCCCCACAGGCACCTTTGGGATCAGGTGGCAGATTCATAACATACGCCAACAACATGACCTTGTCCTGGAAAGGCCCAGTCAAGCTCAGTGATGGGGGCAACAAGGCCAATGGGGTGAGAGTGAGTGGAGGAAAAATGAGACACCAGATGGATATGTTAATGTACTTGGCATGGTGTAATCTGCTACTAACCCTCTGTGTCTTGGTCTTTTTCTTTTTTAGTCTGACTGTTTTGCTTACTATGCTTGCCAATGAGTACACACACATCAGAAGACGTCATTCTTAAAGCTCACTGCCAGTCAGCGTCTATCAGCAGCCAACGAACAGCAGTCACATGATCGGGTTTCTGGCACAGACTCACTTAATTTGTGTCCTCTTTAGTATCCTGGAATTTTCACAAATTCTAAATCACAGCAGAGGGTAATTAAAACAGAGATCTAACCTAGATCAACAGAACATCTCTGGGACATCATTTTTAGATCCATCGACTCCATCAGGTTGTACCTCAGACTGCCCAGGAGTTTAGTGATGCCCTGTTCTGGATCTGGGAAAAGATAACGGAGAACACCACCCATCATCTCATAAAGAGAGGATATGTATGGGGGGCCATGCAAACTACCGAGTGTTATGTAGACTTGCTGCAAAGAAATATCAGCCAATTGGACTCATTCCATTATGGATATCAAGCAGAAGTGTTATTTTTTTAGCAGTGTATATTTTTTAAATTGTTTGCAAAAACAATGCCCAAGACCCTAAATTAAGTTAATCTGACCTATCAAGGACAGAAGCTCTTTTGAATTCAAACAACTGTAATTTTGGCCAAAAGAGATTTTTCACTTCCTTCGCCAAACTATGTTTATGTATGGTTTTATAAAGACTTAATTTACTATTACACCATACCAATATACCAGTACATATTTTACAAAGTGAAACACACCCACTGTCTCAAACATTTATTTTATTATTTACTAAATTGAAAAATAATTTAACTGAAACCGAGCTTTGAGCTGCTAGTTTAAATATTTGTATTTATGCTCATCACAATAAAACTAGGTGTTATTTTCTGATAAGCCATGGCCACTAGTCTTTGTTGTAAATTCTAGAAAAACAGATCAGTCACGATAACAGACAGCTGGGTAATAAAATCTGGAAGCATTTTCTATTCACTACAGATGTAATAAATGTAGTGGCTGTTTGCTGGTTACTAAATCAACAATGGGCGCCAAAAATCAGTCAGTTTTATATCACAGTTGATGACGTATCAATGGTTGTGCTTGAATATTCATTCAGTTTAATAAATATTTTTATTAAAACTTGATATAAAACATCTTTAATGTTTATTTATTAGCTTTTCACCTTTGCTTTGGCAATGGCAAAGTCAGTGGGTTGTAGGTAGAAGAATCTGTGTCTGCGCATGTGATAGTGATGTAACAAGACTAATGAAATCTGGTCAAAGTTCTACCATGGACGTCCAAATATATTTTTTGTTCACAATCACTCTGTATCTAACCATGAAGGCTGATTCTACACTCACAGAGTAGAATGAGAAAGACAATGAGAGAGAGAAGGACAACAGAGTTCACAGTAACACTTGTTTTTCTTAGCAGTTCTGCCATTGTAACATATCAGTAAATTCCATGTGACATCCATCCATTCATTATCTTCCTCTTAAGGGTCACAGGAGTGCTAGAGCCTATGCTAGCTGTCACTGGATGATAGGCGGGGTACACCCTGGGTAAGTAACCAGTCTATCCCAGGATTAAATAAACATTATTCTGTGAATAATGTTTATTCCCAATAACACAGTACTTGTCCACACATTTTCTTATAGATGAGCTTCTTTATGGGCTGGGGAAAAATGTATGACCTCTTGGCTTATGAAACTATTTCAGTGCCCTTGCATGATTTCATAAAACTGCATGGCTGTCAGTCTAACCCTAACTGTATGTGTCCTGACTTGTGAAAACTTGACATTTCTGGAAAGAAATTGTGTTGTGCCAGCAGCACCATAATGCTACTTTCTTTGTGTCCTTAATCACATTGGTGCAGCTTGTGTATCTGGCATACAACAACAAACGGCAGAGGTTATGAGTCAGTTGCTGACTAAGGTTGGTGACTGTGAGAGACATCAGCTATTTAGAGGATATGTTTATTTTAATTTCTTCACTTTTCAGAGATGAGACAGTCTCCCTATCTAGTGAGCCATCCGGCTGCATGTGTTTAGTGTAGGCAGCCCAGTGTTTCTGTTTTCCAGTGCGGAAGTGTGTGAAGATTGCCTCAGGTTGTTTGCAAAGGGGTGGGTGTACTGAAACACACTGCGGAGACACTGCTCGAGTAAACAGCAGGCCTGCTTAAAAAATAAAGAAGTTCTTTATTTTTGAGCACACAAATACGTCACTGTTTGTAGTGACGTATTTAGATGAGCCTTGAACAAATTGTAGCTCCACTGAAAATATAAAACATGTAACATGCTAAAGCACAGAGTAAAACCTCTAGGTTGACACGAATCTGGGTAAGAAGCCTGCAGTTGAGTTGTGAGCATCAAGCATCAAGCTAAAAAAAGTTTTTGAATAGAAAAAAACATTAGAATTGATTTTTTTGAAAAACAACAGATTTGATAGGAGATTTCATTTTAGCTGAGGTACCAGAATTTGTGTTGGTACAGATCTTTACACCACTTTGTGTTTGTCTGAAAAGAAAAGGTGTTCATGGCAATAAAGGATAAAAAAATACAAAAGAAAACATTTGGTGTAAAATCATTACACCAAATGATGAACCCAGATGAACAAAAATTCATTTCATTTTCTTTTCTTAGATTGACATTTCTCTGATATTTGCCCCAATAGGGAAGTCATAACAAAACTCTCTTCTTCAAAATTTATAGAATTGCTAGACCATGAATGCTTTCTCTACATTTCAGTCAATCATATAGGCAAAAACACTCCAATTTCTAGCTATCTGCCACTCTGTAGGCCAGGTGGTCTGAGAACTCAGACAGCTTCAGTCAGCACAGAAAACATCATGTAACACGGATTGCAACTTCCAACCAATCCATAAATAGAAAAACTGCCACTTAGACCATAATACCATCCTCTTTCAGGTCTGGAGTAATGAACTATAACATAGAAAAGATAATAATGATGATAATCATAATTAGTGGGATAATAACAGGGCAATCACAGAGTGATAATGGGAGACATTAGCTGTAATCTATGATTGATCTTTTGCGAGGAAAGAAGCTTAGCAACTGAGCAGGAGTTCCTTGGAATGGGGTGATGTGGAGAGTTCTGATGTGAGTGTTTGTTCATGTGATTTACACATATTTACAAATATTACAAATAGTTGCATAGCTGTTCAGCACTAAACTTAAGTTACCCACAAATATTAGTTAAAGTTTTGGTATTCAGTCTCCATGCATGCTTTTATTTAGAGGCTAGATTTTAATCAAAACCCGTCTAACACTAATGTGAAACATTGTGTAATTTCATTTCCATTGGTCAAAGAATAGACTAAACAACTGACAACCACACATAAAGCATATTGTATAATCCAAAGATGTACAAAAAAAGCGAGACTTAACCAGAAAAAGAAAGGTTTATTATGTAAAACATAGTGCTTCTTTGTCCATTCTTTTACCCTTTCCATTTTTACCCCCAACACCTCTTTCTCCACCCAGACAATGTTTACACATTCAGAGTTGGTTTTGTCCCCTGTAGTTCTAGTAAATAATACATACAGGGTTGCTTATCAGTCCAAGAGGTGAGCGGCTGTGTGCATGTATTCCTATATGTTTCTAAGGTCTGCATTCAAACATTCCTGCAGACGTGTACCATTGTTTTTGTGCACACAAATACTTATAAGCTTGTGTCTGTGTGTGCCTGTAGTTGATCAGGTGGTAAGCCTCGGAGAGAGTGAGGACTGGATGCTGATCTTAGTGCTATACAGCTTTCTCTTCTAAGCTTGGGGATGTGTCACTGGTTATGTGTGAAAGAAGAATGTGTGTGAGTTTGTAAGGGCTTTACAAGCAGCCCGGGTTTTTCCAAGGGAGTAGGAGACGTGACTGCATCCCATCAGTGAGTTTGAACAAAAGCAGTATTGTAATGGGAGAATCCTGTCTTCGACATGATAACGGCTTCAACAATGCCAACCTATGCGCCCTAATCAGGACAAATGAGTGGCACTGGTTTTCTATAGCTTTGGAAAATTTGCCTAATTTCTCAGATGATAGTGATGACACAAAGCACCTTGAGCTGTGACAATTCCTCAAGAAAATCTAGCGAGAATTGAAAATATACTGTTTTGGCTTTCTCAGTGTTTATGGATATGGAAACCATAACCCTGTGCTACAGGAAAAAAATATATATATATATATTAATGAAACCATGCCAAACTATCATGAAATGCTCAAAGGCACAGTAGAATTTTGTGTCTGAATCACTAACTTCTCGGTGGCATTATTGTAAAAAGAAATTGAAAGAAATGAAATATAGCTAGAAAACAGAAGCGCTTCAGAGTACATTACAAAGCCCATCGCATGAGTCACACACCACTGAAAATAACAGATGGTACAGGCCTGAATATAAACGTGACTTGTGTTCAAACAGCTACATCATAAGTTGACACTAGTTAAGAATTTATTGCTAATTGCAGTGAAACAAAATACAATGAGGTTTAGATCATTAAGGGCATTGATAGCGTGTTAGTTGTACCTGACCTTTCTCTTATCCTCATAAGTTTACTATTCTAGGTTTTCTGTAATTGAACTGATTTTACCTGAGTTGATGAAATGTTTACACTTTAGACCTTATCTGTCACAACATTGGTCTTCCAAGCTATCCGCCAGCTTAAGCGTTCGCAGCACACCTAGCCTAAATAAACTTAGATCTATAAAAGCATTCATTAAATTCGAATACATTTAGCATGAAAGCATAAGCATAACAACATTCACATTAGCCATGGACATTTTTCAACACATGTTCTGGTGCTACTGATTCAAGGTTCTATCATTTTCATTCTAAAAAAGTGTAAATCCAACTTACAGTGCTTCTTTATGCAACACATCTTCTGTCACTAATACTGAGGCTCATTAGAGCTACAGAGTATTTAAGTCTTTTGGTGGGCGGAGCTATGCTCAGTTGGAACCATCACCTTGCCTCATACTAAGAAAAGCTGTGAAAACAGTCTATTGCTGGCCTCCAACTCCATTCATTGTTGTTTTATGGTTTCATCTTTAGGTATTTTTTCCTTTACAGGTGAAAAAACACATTGGCACAAAAACACTAACACCTAAACTAGCAGTAGCTGTGAGCAGAGCTACTGCAGCAGAGTTGAGTGGGTGGGACTAACCGCATGTGTGATGGCTAGTGGTAAAAAGTGATGTCGCATTTTGAAAAAAATGAATAAGTGAATGACTTAATGACTGAAATCTGGGTGTTTAGCTACCAGCATGCATACACGCACACTTGCCTCAAGCTTTGGGCTTTAAGAACGATCTGTTAATAGCTGAAACCGTGTGAATGTGACACATAAATACATGGAAATAATCAATAAAAATTACAACAATGCAACAGTAGTTAAACCTTTCCTCTTGGCTAGCTTTCATAATATACCTTTTCAAAACTCATTTCTATTGACTTATTTACAGAGCCAACTTATGCAGCCCTCAGGCTACATGATGCACACAAATACTGATACACACATGCAGACACACAGACACAGTTTTCACATATGTCAATGTTGCTATCTATTTCCTTAGGTTACTGCTCGTTACCTGTTCTGTAACGAGCAGTGCATAAGGGAATTTAGGGTACAAAAAACAGCTCATTTGTTTGTTTTCTTATTATGAATTTGATTCTGAACAGCAACTAGTAAATGTGGCTATCAAATAAGTAAAGTGGAGTAAAAATCCAATCTAGCATCTGAAAAGTATGAAGTCGGAGAACATGGAACTTCTACTGACACAATTAAACCAATGCATGATGTTGATTCAAGCTCATTTTCTTTAGTAGCTACAGTAAAAATGACAAATTATCTAAAACCTCTGAGAGCTAAAAGAAAACCAAAAGACATAGTAAATGTTAACTGAATTCCTGTTTCATGTTGGTTTACATGTCAGCCTGACACAAGGAATGCAAAAGCCGCAAATGTGGCTTCAGAACATGTTTTTATTGTTAGGTTGTTCACTTCCTTTAATATTTTCTGTCTATATGTGAAGGTTGTGCCCTCAAGTTACTCAAGTGTTACTGTATTTTTACAACTTCAAGAAAACCAGACAAACAAGATGTCGTTTGAAAGCAGATGTCTGCCTTATCACAGTGCTACTAAAACTCACCGAGCTAGCAGCCAAAGAGTAGAAAAAAAGAATATTCACAAATAATAAATCTTACCTTTGCTGTTTTGTGGTCAAAAGTTATATTCCAGCTCGAAACAACACCGCTAATGTTTACTCATATGAATCTACTGAATGGAATGGATAACCTTAGTGATATATGAGTGAAATACAATTATTTTTACAGTCTGGTACCTGAGGAGTGTCAAATGGCACGTGTTGTGCCAAAATGTGCCCAAATTACACATTTGAGGGTTCTGCCTGGGCAAATGTGTTTTTAACACATCTATACTGTTCAGGTTGATGTTTTTAGCATCAACAGTTGCACAGTTACTCATCAGACATTACTAAAATAATTCATAGATGAATTGGGCGTTTATCCTGTGATTTAGAGCACTTTCTAACTATAAATAACATGTTTTTGTTCCAGGCAGAATTGAACATTTCTATTTTCTACTTTTTTCCAGGTGCATTTACTCTATAATTATTACCCATAAATTGGCTTCTTACACTTATACAGTAACATGTCCTAGCTTTATTTTAAGTGGTCATGATCATATGGAGCTCCTTTTGTTGTATTTATTCACTTATATTTATTTAGGATGTGTCATTTCGGACAATGGGCAGTAAAAATAGGCCTAGTGATGAAAAGAATATGCTGCAAAAACTAATGTAAAAATATATTTAAAGAATCTGAAGCAGGGCTGCATGGGTCGAGTCTACAAAGCTATATTTACCCTGCATCTTACCATATCCGCTCTTAAAGTACTTTTTAGGAAAACTGCACTGTAGCTATAGTGCATTTATGGCTAACAAGGGCAAAGGTGTTTGGAGAGTCTTTCTTCGTGGAAAGAATTCTAATTTCAACAGCTGTGAAGGTTTTTCTTGGCCAGTCAGTTCATTTATGATTAGCAAGTCCATTAGTCCATCAGTCTTGTTCATACAAATTACTATAATCAATGAAACAGATTTTGGAGTCGCAATGTTTGGCCTGTGTACTTATCTCATAGTGAGTTCCATCACTTTCAGTGATCTTTATCATGATCCTACTATCAGGTTCCAATGCTAACCAAAACAGGAGAAAAGAGAAAGCGGAGATGGCTAAACTAGGGAAATAAGGGATCTTTGTGTTAACACAAATGTAATTTCTACATGGCAAAGTCAAAAATATAAAATATAACACTGTGTGTGGTTTTTAATTTTCTTGTTTTTTTTTTACCTTAGACTGATTTAGAAATCCAACTAATGGTTAGCAGACAAGAAAGAGAAGGCAGTGATAGACACAGCAGATCTAATTCATAAAAACATTAGGGCCTGAAAGAGGAAAAACAGGGATCTCCAACAGATCCCAGGAACAACATCAGAGCTTTCTGTCCAGAAGAGTATAACGCTACAGTGCAGTTATCTGACAGAACTAACCATTTCCCAGACCTGCAATTGAGCACCTGAGGCTTTGGATGACATATACTGCTTATGTCTGTGTGTTTGATGATGTCACAGTATGTGGGTGTGTAAATGCATCTAGTCAAATTATGAGATGTTTACTGTGTTTATGTTTGGCAATTTGGAAACCTACAGGTATTCCTTTACCTGTGCGAGTGTGTCTTGCAGTTACTCATTAGTGTAGACCTGTCTCCCTGAGCTTCCAGTGTCATCCATTGTGTGGGCCGCCTGTAGTCATCCATTTCCCACATCGCCCTAGCTGGTCACATCCATCTCCAATCAGCCACATGCTGTTGATGCTGTACGTGTGTGCGAGTGAAGGAGTGAGAGTCCGAAAGAGAAGGCATGAGAGTAAATGAATGTCTTTCCAATCGAGGTGGCAGGTTAGAAAATGTGTTCTCCCTGTTCTCGTTCTGGCTGCATCCACACCTCCCTGATGCTACGGTGGAGTTAGCAGGCCGAACCCTCCACCGTCACAACCGCAACAAAGCCTCTGGTAAGAGCAGCGAGGGGGGACTCTGTGCTTACTTGCTTGAGAACTGGTACACAAACAGCAAAATAATTGACAGCCGCTGCTCCCCGGACCTAGAGGCTATGTCTGTCCAGTGCAGACTGTGCTATCTGCCTTAGGAGCTAATGGCGGTGATTGTTACAGCTGTTTATCTTCCACCTAACGCTAACATTAGCTTAGCGCTAAGCCAGACTGTACTCCCCAAATTCCACCAGCATGTTAAGGGTCCAACTAGAGGGGAAAAAGGAGTACCCCTCTCCCACCTGGGACAATTTGACCATCTCTCCCTGCTCTTCATCCCAGCCTACACCCCCCAAAGACACAAACCATATAAACCTGGCCTGAAAATGCTCTCCTGTATCTGCAGGACTGCTTTGCCTACACAGACTGGGGCATCTTTGAACACAAGGACCTCAAAACTCACACAGAGACTGCCCTTTTCTCTGAGAAAATGTCACAGTCAACAAACATATTTGGGTTTTCCCAAAACAAAAAACCCTGGATGACCAGTGAAATCATGACCCTGATCAGGGCTCGTAACTCAGCCTCCAGGATGGGGGACAGCTCACTGTACAGCACTGCCAGAGCCAATCTGAAGATTGGCATCCATCAGGCTAAGGAGGCCTACAGGGAAAAGATGGTAGACAACAACCCATGGCAGATGTGGAGGGGCATCCAGGCCATGACCAACTAAAGAGGCCAGAGCCCCTCACGCTCCACCAGCAGTAGCAGCGTCACTTTGGCAGAAGAGTTATACAACTTCTTTGCCCGCTTTGAGACCAACACAAACCCACACACACTGCCTCTCCAATATTCCAACATCTCCAACACCCATCCTCTCTCTCTCCAGGAGTATGAGGTGAAAAAAACTCTGAGAGCAGTGAACATCAGAAAAGCTGCTGGACCTGACGGCAGCAGTGGTCAAAGCATGTGCAGATCAGTTGACAGGAATTCTCACCAAGTTGTTTAACTTGTCCCTGACACTTGCTACTGTACCATCATGTCTGAAGGCCTCCACCATCATCCCCTTCCTCCGAAAACCTACTATAGACAGTCTGAGTGATTACAGACCCATAGCTCTCACATCTGTAATCATGAAGTGCTTTGAGCAACTGGTCTCCCAACACATCAGGGACTGTCTTCCCTCCTTCTTGGACCCCCACCAGTTTGCCTATAGAGCAAACTAATCCACGAAGGACACAGTCGCTTTAACATTACACAAATTGCAGAGTTACCTGCAAAACCGGCAGAGCTATGTGATGATGCTCTTTGTTGACTACAGCTTAGCTTTTAACACGATCATCCCGATCATCCTGACGTTTTGATCACAAAACTGATCCAACTTCAGGTCCCTAGGTCCACCTGCATCTGGATTAAACAATTCCTCACACAACGTCCACAATTTGTCAGACTCAGTCCAAACCTCTCCTCCACACTCAGCACTAGCTCATCTCAGGGCTGTGTGTCCTCTACTGAAGCGGACCCCAACCCCCTGTACCGGCCCGTGGGTCATTTGGTACCAGGCCGCACAGAAAGAATAAATAACTTACATTATTTCCATTTTATTATTTTGGAATCTGAAAGATGTTTTATTTTGAAAAATTGCCAGATTCTCTGTTACATCCGTCTATGTCACTCGTGACATAGGCCAAAGCGTTCTTCTGGGTCACGTGATAGGTTACCGCTAAAGTGAAACCCAGGAGCTAGCAAAATGAGTAAAAAACAAACGTCTTTGGAAAGTTTCTTTGCCAAGGGGAAAAGGCCCAG
>JAUMTR010000013.1:11782660-11845944 GCA_032270685.1 Microctenopoma stevenorrisi | reverse complement strand
GTGTAGATTAAATAGGGAAAAACAATTTAAGAGCTCAGGGCGCTGTCCTAAGGTGTAAGGATAAAGAAAGCGCTACATAAATTGGAGGCACTGCTGGGATACTTCCCTATTTCATCAGTTTTTTTTTCTCCCTTTTAAAAGTTAGATAAATAATCATAGTTCGATAATACAAGACGAAGACAAGAAACCCACTTGTGTGGGAGTTACAGACATTCACAGAGTATTAAGTGGCAGGTGAAAAATAATGGCTAGCAAAAAAGAATTGCACATCCAAGCTAAGCTCAGTAGCTGGTGCAGAGAAGCCAATCTGGACCCACTTCATGCTTTTATATTGTGCGATGTTCCTGCTGAGGCTGCAATATCAGACATTGAAGAGGTAGCTCATTCAGAAGAGGTGTTTGGAAGAGTGAAAGTAAGGGACATGCAACAGGATGCTGAGACAGGTAGCAATCTGGTATTATGTGAGTGCCGCTACGAAGTAGACCTCAACCGTGTCCCTATGTTCCTACAACCACAACATGGAGACTCAAAATGGAAGGTTGTGCTTTTTGCTGAACCTGCAGATACTGATGATGACTTCTCCACAAAGCTTCACCAGTTAATGAAAGAACGGGGAAGAACTGCAGATGATGTGCATGCCCTGCTGTCGACAGGTGTTCCCCAGGCAAGCTCCCCGGAGTCTATTATCCAAGCAGTAGGAGAGCTGTAAGGAAAGACCATAAGACCTAACAATGAAAACAATGCTTTTCGTCGACTGCGCATATTCTCTGGAAGCCAACCCACTCCTGCAGGTGAGGAAAACCTGGAGCAGTGGCTTGAACAAGCTCGTCTAATGATTGAGGAGGCTGATTGTTCAGACAGTGAGAAACGCAAGAGAGTGGTTGAGAGCCTAAAAGGTCCTGCTCTTGAAATAATTCAGGCTGTTCGCTTGAATGACTCAGATGCCAGCCCTGACGACTATGTTGACGCTTTGGAAAGTGCTTTTGGGACTCCTGAGTCAGGGGAAGACCTGTACTTTGCATTTCGGAGCCTACATCAGCAGGCTAAAGAAAAGTTGTCCGAGTTCTTAAGGAGATTAGAACGCTTGCAAACCAAAGTTGTAAAAAAAGGAGGTCTCCCTGGCCACCGAGCAGATCACGCCAGGATTGATCAGCTCATAAGAGGGGCTACAGAATCTGATATGATGCTATTACAGTTGAGACTTAGAGAACGGCGAGACAAGCCTCCTACATTCTTAAAGCTGTTGACTGAGATACGGGATGAGGAGGAGTATGAAATGGCACGGAGTAAGTTGAGCACAACAGTTAGACAAGTAAAAGTTGAAGGGGGGCAAAAATGCAAAGATACAGAACTGCAAGGGTTAAAGGCAGAGATAAAAGAGTTGTGCTTCCAGTTGTCTGAACTAACAACAAAACAGAGAGACAAATGCGCACACTTAGATGCTATCCCAACCAAGACCTGTACTGACAAAGAAAGAGAAGGTGAGGTGCAGATATTAAAACAGCAGGTACAACACTTGCAACAACAGCTAACTGTAATGTCAGTGTCTCACAGTAACGTACTGAGAGAACCGCAAAGGAAAGAGTGGAGAAACAAAACCAAGGTAGACAAAAGATATGCTGACAAAGAGCTAGAAAGGTACTTTTGTTATAGATGTGGAGAAGATGGCCATATTGCCACTAACTGTAGTGCTCCTGAAAACTCAGCTAAAGTCATTCAGAAATTACTGGGTGCGCTACGCAAAAGTAAGGAGGAAAAAAGAGTGACCAAAAGTGCAGCAGAAACTAAGGAGGTGGGATCTGTCAATCGAGGCACAATTCATTACCCTCAATCTGATGGCATTCCTAAAGGATTAGTTGGCCCATCAATGACAGCTGATGTGACTCTGGAGGGACAGCCCTGCCGGGCACTCATTGACAGTGGCTCTAGAGTTACTATTAGATTTGAGAGCTGGTATTTCGCTATCTCTCCCATGTGCCAATCCAGCTAGTCACGAATTTAGCTATATGGGGACTGAGTGACGCTGAATATCCATACAAAGGATATGTGGCGGTTGATATGGAGTTTCCCACCCAGTCCAAAGGGACTACAGAGACCGTCTCACTCCTGGCACTAATATATCCCGATCCAAAGAGCCCTGATCCAGTCTCTGTCATTTTGGGCACCAACTCCCCAAAATTATATTCTCTACTGAACCACTGTGAAGAGCTTGACGAAAATAGTAGAGTTAATTCTCTAAGAATACTTGCTCTAACTCTGGGTAAGCCAAGGTCACCCAGTGACTCACATACGGGTGTAGTTGGAGAAGTTAAGTGGCAGGGACCAGGCCCCCTTACCCTCCCCCCTGGATGTGTGCATTATGCCAACTGTAAAGTAGAACAACAGCTCCCTATGAGGAAAAATGTGTTGATGGTGGAGGCTGAGGAGGCTACTAACCTTCCCGCTGGAGTACTAGTCACACCAGTTGTGCTTACACCCGCAGCCATGGATGCTAACAACTTCACACTTGTGCTGAGAAATGAGTCTAAAAAGGAGACTGCTGTGCCGACGGGTATAGTATTAGCCCAGGTCTATTTAGTAGATACGGTCACTGAGCTCAAGAGAGAGCACTGTTCTAAAACATCGATTGACCCGAAGCTCTTCCACTTTGGTGATTCACCCATTCCAGAAACATGGAAGACGCAGTTAGCTGCAAAGTTATCAGAGAGAGCGGATGTCTTCTCCCTGGACGAGTGGGACGTTGGCCTAGCAAAGGGAGTGAACCACCACATAAGACTGAGAGACTCTCGGCCATTTAGGGAGAGATCTCGCAGAATTGCACCGGCTGATTTTGAAGATGTCCGGAGGCATCTTCAAGAGCTTCTGGCAGCTGGAATAATCAAAGAATCGCGGAGTCCATACGCATCCCCTATAGTCATAGTAAGAAAAAAAAAATGGCAAAGTGAGAATGTGATTGATTACACATATAGAGAATGTGTGGAAACTGTCTCCACCGTCAGGTTTCTGGGCACCCACAATTCATCCAAACTCCTGGACTTAAAACACTAAGGCCCTAGCGAAGAAGGTTCAGCAGCAGCTGCATTTCCTGCGGGTTCTCAGGAAAAACAATCTGGACAAAAAGCTGCTGCTGGTCTTCTACCACTCCACTGTGGAGAGTGTCCTCACATACTGTCTGGGTGTGTGGTACATAGGCTCTACAGCCGAGGACAGGAAGGCTGTGCAGAGGGTCATTAAAACTGCCCCAAAAAATTATTGGCTGCCCTCTGCCCTCCTTGGATGACACATCTAGAACCAACTGCCTCAGGAGAACTGAGGCCATTACAGGAGACCCCTTACATCCTGCACACTATCTGTTTGACCTGCTGCCCTCTGGAAGACGCCATAGGTCAACCAGGTCTCACACCACCAGACTTACAAACAGCTTCTTCCCCAGAGCCATCAGGACCTTAAACTACTCATAACATAACACACACATAAACAACAAAGCACTGAATCATGTAAATGTCATGTACATCACCTACATCTGTATATCACTGCCTTATGTATATATCACTACCATCTATGTATATATGACTACCACTTTTATTTTATTCCTATTCCTCCTTATTCTTTCTGTAAATGCAATCTGATCAAACTGACAGTAATCATCATTTACTGGGTTTCCTTAAAACTTTAACAATGTTTTACTAATATACATAAACACACATTGATTCTGCCTAACTTGTCCTCCACTTTGCATAGAACTGCATTCATTGGAAGCTGCATCAAACAGCTCTGTACAAATCGAACAGGCCTTACAGACTAGTGTTGAATCATACACTTATTTACTGCATGCACTGATGAAACAACCTTAAAAAATATTCAGAAATAATTAGTTTGGAAATTAGAGACTGTGGCAGCTAGAGAGAAGGGAAATAAAATAGACATTTGATGAGACAAGGTTGGTGCCATGAAAGACTTAATGCCTATGATCTGCTCCATGTTGTGTGTGTTCACATCATCTTGGAACAGGTATACATTCACCAGGGCTGGCTGCTATCTGAAACCTCCAAATACTATTTGAGTGTTTGTTTCAAGGGGCAAAAGGGACTAAAGGGAAGAGAGAGAGAGAGAAACAAGAGTCAAGAGATTAAAAGTAATTTGCTTGGGGGGTGTACACTGGACTGACTGAGATAGTGACATTAGATGGCAATACATATTGTGTGGGTTAGCTCACAGATCCTAATGTTTTGTACAATAAATGAAATAATAATGTAAAACAGTTACATTGATGTTTAATTTTGGAAAACACAGAACCTTACTGTGTTTTTGCACCTGGGGAAAATGTGTTTTTTTTAAAAGCAGTAATTTAAATTTATTAAGGTAATCACACTGAAATCACCCTTAGATGCCCCAAGCTAGTTGGTGCCCTTGAAAAAATGTTCTTGTTTTGCATATTGAATATTTTTTATCTTGCCATGACCATTCAGCAACAACTGGACAATCTCTAATTTAGATAGTAGGAATGCTTTATGTATTGATTTATTATATATTTGAGAATAGTAATTTGTTTATTATTACAGAATTCCACATACATTCCAACGGTGCAATTTAACTGGCCTTAAAATAATGATATTACAATATATCTATCAACATAATCTTTAGAAAACAATATAAACCTAAAGTGTATTCTTCTGATGAAAAAAAAATAAGAGAATCACATAAATACAAACCGAGACAAGGGTAGACAGAGCAGAATGGGAATAGGAGTATATGGCGTTTTCATTAGAGCCCTGGGGATGTGTGTAATGAGTTGTAGAGTGGCATGTTTCCCTAGTCTGGCTTACACAGAGAAGTGACCCTGCTATACAAGCTGTGCAGCCCTCCTGCCACACATGCGCACACACACAACACATAATCCAAACCAGAAATTGTAAAGATTAAAGCAGAAAAGTGAGAACATTATTCTAACATTAGTCAAACAGAAACAGGGAAAAATGCACATATTGTGCCTTTGAATGAGAACTCGAGTCTTCTGCAAGACAAATGTGTAAAAAATTGATAATTGTATTAAACAAATTAATGAATGAATGCTCCATTTGTATAATTATTTCCTTTTGTCTGATTTGGGGGTTTGGTGTCAGAATCAGATCATGTTTTAGGTCATATTCGTGCAGAAAATGTTATGGGTTCATAACATAACATTCATATAAACTCTCAAGCACCACTGTATACAAGAAGGGGGAGAAAGAGGGTGAACTAGATTTTAAAAAGCAAGCAGACATAATGAGGTGGAAGTGAAATAGTAAGCTGTAGTGAGTAGTAGGCAATACAGAAAGATAAAACAGGATAAGAAAAAAAACCCATTGTGTAGCATCAGTGTCCTGCATGTGTAGCACCTTTGATAAATCTGCTCATTATGTCTGTCATAGTGAATCGTTCCACTGATAATATATAGCTGTGATGGTGGCCATGGCAGAAAAGGAAGGGCACAGGGATGCTGCTCAGACACTTAAGTCTGCATGAGTTAATGTATACAGTACAGCCATGACAAGTCATAATGAAATAATTCACAGGAAATATATCTAAATCTATTGCTGGTATAATGTTATGGGGATGTTGATGCTGTTAGGCTGGATAGTGTCCCAGTCTACCTTGTTGGCATTATTCAGGCAAGTGCTTTATGTTGAATACTTTGTGTTTTGCATGCACGAACACATGTGTGGGCACCTTATTAACTACAGCTCCTGACAGCTATTTGTGTTCCCAGGAGCTGTAGCCAATTATTGAAAACCCTAAACAACACACACTTGAGGCAAACAGTAATACTAGTAAATAATACATCCTCATATTTACTCTATATGAATTATACATCTCTCCATGTTGACAACTGTACACAGCAGGCATATACAGTATTTATGTGCATCTCACCAATTGCCATACTTTTTCAACAGGTAATTTGTGTGATTAATTCATTAGCATGAACATATTTTGTTCCGCAGCAAGGCATGGAAACTGCATGCTCTGACAGACTGCCTCTGTTTTAAATGAAACAGTTTATGGGTTTTTTTCACTTTAGGAGAATGTACTGATGGTTTAAGAATAGATGGATTTTCTTACAGACGCTCACTGGAGCACTGCCTGCTTCAGACTTAGCCAAAAGTGGCACAACATATTTGTCAAAGATATTGAATCTTTGCTAAGTCATTCTGCATGTCTTGGTATTTTTAAGCCTTTACATTCTCTGTGTTGACAGATCTAATAATCGGTATGCACGGCAGACAGATTATGTGAAGATAGGAAAAAGACGCAGTCATTGCTGTATGACTCAGTCACTTCTTAATATTGGCAACTACATCCAAATTGATTATGATACACTCACACATTAATGATCCTGTAACACTGATGTTCCTGCACTCAACACTTCCTCCAACAAACTGAAGAAAACCTTTTAATTATTTACTCCAATTCTCCAGAGGGGCAAGGACAGGGCGCCAGGGACTGCTATTGAATTGTCCATACACACAGACACTCAGCTCTTCAACACATGTCTCCGGCTATCAGCTGTTAACTACAACATAAACACTTTCTTACTCACTTGGGAAGTGATGTAGTAATTCATTTTGCTTATGTTGGCTGACACATACAAGGAAGTTAGTGTATAATGCAATTAGTGTAGTTGTGTATATGCACCTACAAAAGACAAATAGGATGTATTAAGAATGACAATTATTTTCTTAGAGCAACACATGGGAGATAAATAGAATCAAAAGAATGTGTTTAGCAGGGTTCAACATTAGCAATGACCCAATGGCCCCGGGTCAGGAGAGGTGGACAGTCACTGTTCAGAGTTATTGATAACATCTTAAATAGCAATGACACTCCTGTCTGTGGCCAGAGATAGGTAAAGGGGAGGATATGTATTTCTACTATTTATAAAGATAGAAAATCCTCTACTGGCCAGCAGAAGAAAAATGCTACATTGGATGAAATGAGTGGTGGTGTGAACTATTATAATGCAATTATCTGCAGTAGAGTTCTACATGGCGTTCAGTTGCTCTCCAACTCTCCAGTTCACACATTCAAGCAGCAATCGGTGAGGACTATACACTAATAAACTACTAAAAACAACTAACAAACCAATCAATCAACAAACTGAAGTGCAAAAGTCAATTAGCTGATAAATAAACCAACCATATTAATCAAACCAGAACACAGCCTGTGAAGCTGCTAATGAAGTAACCTTATCCATTCTTACCTTGGCAATCTGGACACACCAGTTGAGCAACAGCTGGGATCCAATGTTGTCCTTGTGCTCGTGGACATAGTCAAGCAGGCACCCATGAGGCATCAGTTGCGTGACCAGCTGGATGGTGGGACTCAGACAGACACCCAGCAGGCGTGCCAGGTGGGGGTGCTCCATGCTAGCCATGATCAGGGCCTCCTAAATGAGAAAGTTATACACTCAGGCAGGTGGTGAATGGGGTGATGGAGGGTGACTCTATTAATAGTTTATCACCACCTTCTTTAGTGGTGATTACTTCAGGCATCAACTGTTTAGTGACAGGGAAACATAAAATGCACCACTATTCAATGTTTGACTATTCATGTAATAATCTGAGCTTGAAATTCTCCACAGGAAATATTGTGGCTAGACTTGACTCATTTACAATAGACAAGTTCTGGCTGCCTTCTTTAAATGAGTTATAGCAGATTTCTGTAATTATGGCAGTAATGGGTTGAAAAAAGAAAAGATTATGTAATTGTACTGTAAGACACTAAAGCCTATGTCTTGATGCCTATGTCAATAATTCTGTCAGTGAATAAATTATACATTCCTCTTTGCATATCCAGAACTGTGTGCAGATAAAGTATTATATTAAAATGGTCTTAAAACTCGTCATATTGTGCCCAAACAGGTAATCTTTCTGGCTGTGTAAAATGGCAAAGTGTTCCATAACTCAGCACAATATTAGAATATTCAGCATGTTTACAAGTGTAGACTGAACTGATCATAGGAGCCGTTATTCTGTTTAAGGCTGAGGTTTGTCTTGATGTGAGTAGCAGGGTTCAAATAGGTCAGAAAAAGTAGATTTTTATTCAAAAACTCAACATCAAAGTGACTTGCTGATTCACAAGGCTGTCAGCTTTCTTTGTAGGAAACTACAAATGTAGTAAATGCACCAAGGTGACACACTTGTGAGTCATCTGTCTGTTATACAAGATGTTTCCCCAGTGGTGTAACAAGTTGGTTTGATTACCGCACACATATGAACACACACACACACACGCACGCACAAACACTTAGCATTGTGACTACAACGGTTATGGGTTAATGTGACAAATTATCATGAGATGGATAACTGTGCAGTACAATTACACAACCTAAGTGGAGGCGGTTGTGTGGTTGTGTGGTTGTGTGTGTGTGGGGGGGGGAGGGGGGGCGCTCCAGTGAAAAATGAAAAAGAAAAAACCCTAGTACATGGTCTAAAGGTTGCATAATTGGATCACTGCTCATGCACTGCAGATGTCTAGTTATGGCAGTAGATACAATAAGGATGATGGGAAATTAGTCGATGAGACTGTCTAGGCAGAATCCCTTTAGATACCTGTACATCTGTGATGTGTTATCATGTCTAAGGGAAATCTATTCAAAGACATACTGACACCCTCACACACACCACTCCTTCTTTAGTGACCAGCCATTGGAAAGTACAGCTGAGAGGATATGAAAAGGTAAAAGGTATAACTGTAAATTAAGATGGAACTCAAATACTTTTACTGGGAGAAATACAAATTAGCAAACCAAACATCAGAAAATTGGGTCTATATTGACTCTGTCACTTACATTGTCTTATCATTGCTCACCCAATCACATTATCTGCCTGTTCTGCTGTTTCCCTTTAGACTACCTTAGAAATTACAATTGATAATGCAATCTCCTTTGTAAACACCATCACTTGTTATCCCTGCCTAAGTAAACCCTCAGTGTAGATTGGTGAATGTTCCACTTCACGTCTTAGCAACTGTAAGGGTGTCCACCATTCCATGCAAACATTCAGGTTTCAGATTATTTGCTAGTACATAAATATGCATTGTTTGAAGTGCGTATTTACATTTCGATCTCTTATTATACAGCCTGTTACCACTGTGTTATCTCTCTCTCTATTAGTGCCAATGTATAGGTACAGCATTGTAAAAAAAATGCTAACGAATATATTCATAACATAAAACTACACATAGGATATTCATCAAAGATGTCCTGATAAAAATAGAAAATGCTAACACTCCAAAAAGTCTTCCCCTTAGACTGTCAAACTAAATCCAATACATGAGTGCAACTGGGTCTCTTTTCGTTTGTGCGTGCGTGCACGTGTGTGTGTGTCTGCATATGTACGTGTGTTCATAGAGCGTATTTCATCTATGTTGCATCATCATAGGGTAATAATTTAGATTTTTTTTAACTTTTCCTTTTGAAATGAGTCGGGTTGTGAATGTTTTAATAATGGGGCCTTGCACACTGTGCTGGGAGCCTGTGGCATGTTGTGTATATGTGTGTGTGTGTGTGTGTGTGGGGGGGGGGGGGGAGTTAGGGGTTGTGGGATCCCCTGGTGGTTTCTATTCTGGAGTCTATGGGTTGTAAGCTTAGTTCTTAATAGCTTCATTTCTCCAACAGCGCTGATGGGTTAGTTGTGCTTTCTTCTAATCTCAGTGAATTGTTTAAATACTTTGGTTCTGTTTTTAAGAGCCAACACAATGTGCACTGACAGTTATACAGTACATTGTGCCCGGTCTTCTACATGATAAAATATAAACTGAGAGGGTAGAATATTTTTTCTATAACTTGAGCCTTAACTGCATAGACAACTGCCAAAATCAGCCAGTGTAAAACCAGCAAAGAAGCAAAACAGAAAAGAAAAGATGGAATAAACTGGACTTGATTGACACTCACGTCCATGAACTCAACGTTTGCCTTAGGTCCAGTGGCTTCACTTAGGATTTTAATGGCTACAGGAATCTTCACTGTTTCACCCTCCGGGACCCAAATACCCTATAGAAGCATGCACACAGACAGACAGATGACACATCAGTATTCAGAATTCAAATACAACATGCACTAACCAACATTTTGATAAAATAAATATGTCAATTTAAGAAGAATATGTTTCACTCTGACTTATATTTGTATTTCTTCAAAAACATCTTTCCTATACTTAGTGAGAACAGTAATGTATATAATACCTCTATATGATTATTTTGTCTTTCAGATTTGGATCAAACTATCTAATTTTAAGTGATTTACAGGAATGGCTGTCAATTAAAATAAAAGGTCAACATATTCAATAGAGGTGATAAATCAAGTGCCTCTCAGCTTGCGTTAAGCGTGTTCCTTCTTGCATTGTGACTACATATGCCCAGTGACAGCAGGCTCAACAGCTCCACGAGTTAAAATAGCCATTTTCAGAGTTAGCAATAATTGTATTATATAATATATGCTGAACATTACAGTTAAACCTATTTCTACATCATATTCAAACTCCAAATTTATTCAGATGATGCCACTTTAGTCAAGTGTAGTGTGTTTCTCCTTGTGGAGACTAGACAAAGGTGATCTGTCTGTTCATCACACGTACTGTACAACTATTCTGTACCAGTCATGAATTTTGTTTGAGAAGTTGAAACAAAGGTCTGACTATAACCTTCATCATGCAGAAACAAGGCAGAGACAGCAACTGTTGAGAAACCACGAGTTAGCAACACACAGGTTTTATTGTTTATCCAACTCGATACGTTTAACATTCTGAAAAAGAACATTTGTGTTAATATTTGCTATCACTCTGACCCAGACGTATGCTTTAATGTGCTGGGTCCAGAAAATGGCAAAAGATCATTTCAGTCGAAGACGTTGTGTTTTTCTCAGCTTCTCTCTAAAACGTCATCACACTGGTGGTGACCTCAGCTAACTATTATTTCCAACTAACCCCAGGGGTCTCCATGTCTGTTATTATGTTATTACTTATTCTTGTCATCCCCTGCCGCCGGCCATTCATCTCATTTCCTGTCACTAATTGTTCTGCAATCCATCTCTCATGCTCCCATTTCTTAAAGAGCTTACATCATGACTCATGGCTGAGTATCAACTGAAACACATGCAAACTCTTGTCTTATTTCATGTTCTGTGTGTTTTACCTTGTAAACAGTCCCGAAAGCTCCAGATCCGAGGATTTTTACTCTCTTAAGTTCTGTCTCTTTCAGGATGCGAAGCTGGGCTTGGTTGGGTGCTGTTCCACTTGGTGTTAAAGGTTCCACTAACTAAAAACACATCAAGTAAGTGATTCATTCAGTGAGTACAGTAACAAAGATCTGTAACACAAAGTCCCAACAATGAGATTAAGGCTTCTTTTTCACAGACTCAACCTTTGTTCACATATATATGCATATCAAGGTACACACAGCATGTTTTCCAGGAGATGGTGCCAACTAATATTTCAGTTAAGTAAAAACAAAGCTATTTTTCTCCACTTATGACACTATCACTTGAATCAATGGATAAAAATCTGTGAACTAATATCTGGAAGTCATTCTGTGAAACTTGGCTTTTCAGGCAGCAACAATTCTGATGGAACTATATACATGAGAAAAAAATACATACATTTCTTAAAATACTGCAGTTTAGTGTATTTAATGAAAGTTGCAATTCCTTTATTAGCCTTCCTGCTAAGTACATGGTCTTAAATAATAGTTCAACCAGCACTAAAAGTGCCAGCAGGTAAAGAGTTAGCACCATTAACAATAACCATCATGCCAGTGTGAGACTTAACATGTGAGAGGGAGATGGATACAGGTGGACAAGAGTGAGAGAAAGATGTGGGGGAAGTGGATAATTGTGGAGCCTGAACAGGAGCTGACACTTTTGTTGTCTCATTACTGCTCAAGTGGAGGAATGAATAGAGGAAATAGCAAGTGACCGAGGAAGATTATATGTGGAGAGGGAGGGAAGAGGATGTGATGAAGGAGAGGGGCTGTGGTAAAAAAACAACAACAAGACAACGATGGAGTAGCAAATTAGTCAGAGGTTGCAAAAGCATAGGAGAGCGAAAGATGTAAGGAGAATTAGGAAACGCGCAGAACATTATAAAAGGAGGAAAGGAGGAAAGGAGGACAGAGACAAGAAAGCAGAGAAAGTAAATCAGCCTTGGTTTGGTCGGCAGCTTCCGTCCCTCTGGCTTATAGTTACCATTTGATTAAAAACAATAGCCATTCTTCATTTAAATGGAATAACAAATCAGCTTCTCCAGGCTGGCCCACACACACAGAAACACACACACACACACACACACACACACACACACAAAGACAATTCAGACATCTTAAATAGACACTACAGTATGGTATTTTGCTGAGCTGGGAGCTGTCCAGCTATAGTGGTGCTGAAAATGTTGTAACAGCTACAGTACAGCACACTGGAGCTGTCCACTTTCTCCCTTCACGACGCAGTACTGAAACCAAACCTCAAAGGCATGTGCTCTTAACTACTTGCTAATTTACCACACAGTTACATCCTAGCATCATCAACTAAGAGCGATGACAGCTCAGTGGGTAGAGCAGTCGCCTTTAAACCCAAGGGTGCGGAGTTCGATTCCCAGTCCCACCAGGTTACATGTCGAGGTGTCCTTGGACAAGACACCGATACCCTGTAGTGCTGACACAGGTGTAACAGCTGTCCAAACAACAATTTCCCCAAGGGGATCAATAAAGTATTCATTATTATTTTTATTTTAATACATGCATTAAATCAATTACAGAATAGAATACGTTAGGTAAAAGTGAAATTCTTTGCATTTTCACTACAGTGTATTGTGTGGGCTGGGAGATTCCCCCTGCAGTAATAAAGGTTTGTTAACGTCATCCTACATTTTTACATTGCTCCATGACAAAATAGTTTCTAAAAATTATTGGAAAGAACTCTCAGTATCATCATAATACATATCAGTGCTGTTTTGTCATTACAGGACCTAACAGCAGAAGACACTTAACTGATACTTGAAAGAGGTAAAACAAGACATTATTCTCATTATAGATGCACAAGTGCACCACATGATGTACTCTTCTAGTTTTACCACAAGAGAAAAGTGGTTTCTTTTCCTGTAATGGCACAGTCCCTCACCTCTTCCAACTGGAAGTGTCCTCTCCAATATGTTATGACAAAGTCAACACCTGAGCCTCTGGGTTTCTACTATACTTGCTGTTCTACTTTTGCAGCTGCCATCTGGAGACATTAGGTCTTCCTGTCATTTTCATCTCACACACACACACGTGCGTTTGTTTTGCTTTGCTCGTGAGGATATTCATTGGCCAAATGCATTCCTTAGCCCTATGCTTAACCATCACAACTAAATACCCTTAAACATTATCCTAACCCCAAATTTTAAAGATTAGTGTAGACACCAATATATAAACTGAATACCCTACTAAAAAATGGTAGTAATAAAAATTATATTATTATTGCAAAGTTTACATTTTCTCAAAATAAAAAAAACCTTGGCTAAATTATTTGTCCTGTATGATACAATATGGCTTTATACTGTATGGATTGCAGATACCCACCTAGACTAAAGGTCACATGCGCATTCATGCTCAGTTTCCTGCGAACAATAACTTCACGAGCTTCAAGCAAAAAACGTCATCACTTTTTATCAATAGCTTTCATCTGTTTACCAGCTCAAGCCCTCACCTCTGTCTCCAGGAAGCGACGAAGAGCTCTCTTTTTCTTAATGTTTTTCCGGCGAACAGACACAGCAATACTCAGCACCAAGATCACCACCATGAAGAGGCCACCGATCACAGCCGCTGCAATCAGAGGGGTTCTGGAGACAAGAGGGTTGAAGGGAAATAAAGCAAACCACTACATAGTGAAGACTTACGATGATGCAGATATCAGATGAAAAAGATGACAAATTATCAATGTGAAGACAGCATGACAAATAGGGTTGGCCAGGTTGGATAAGCTGAGTAGAGGGTGGTCACAATGCACATGACCATTACACGGCCATGTAATACATGCAAGCAAATAAAAAAACAAACAAAGATATGTGTGGGTAATCATTATCCTCGTGCTTTAAGCATTTTGTAATAAATATGCATACATGGCCTCTTATCAATCAAAGACTGAGAACAAAAAGATGGAAATAATCATCAAAATAAATTCTCAGCATCACACCAGTGCTGATACTTGAAATCAAGACTCAACATTTTTTCTGTACTAAAAGCACCTCAAATGGTCAGCACATATTCAGGTTTTAGTCTCATTTAGCATTTTCACGACCATATAAGTCAGACTGCAAGGATACACTCCATAAAATATAAGTCAGTTTCATGCGAGGAACTCTGTCTTCCCCCACATTTCTCTAGAAAATCACTGGAGTGTAGACATATAACATGCAGTGATACACAGCTGGAGACAAGACCAATAAATCAGGCTTGTGGATATATATTATTATCTTATTACGGATATGTTGGTATTTGCAATTTACAAGTAAAAAGGATCAGGAGGAAATATACTATTCTATAAATGTAAAACATTTTGCTGAATAAATATGTAATTGAAGAAATGGTTTAAATAAATGATATGTCCATTAAATATGTTGAGGGAAAGCGGAGCTTCTCAGTCTAAAGTTTGCATTGCAATAAAATCAATCAAGTGGTGAGACTGGTGAGACAAGGTGTCTAAATAATAATAGTTAATTCAAGGACAAGGACACAGCATACCAATATGTTTTATTTCTTATTGTGACAATTGAAGTAAACAGCTGTGATCAAATTACAGAATGTACTATGTGATCAGCACTATTGATACAGTCCGTGTGGGTTTGTCCATCTCTCCTACTACACAGTAATAAAAGAGCCTCTGAACACTAGTTTTCAAACATACGGCTACAAATTGCAATTACATGTGTGTCGTCTCGAAAGGCCACACAGGATTTTACTCATGATCAGATCTAATTTTACCTTAAAGATGCTCTGTAGTTGATCTAATTCAACCTGCACGCTTCACATTCCGACTGATATTAATAAGTCCCTGGAGTGGTATGAAACGTGGCTGTACTATGAATGTACTAAGAACATACAGTGCTAAAGATCACCCAGCAAACCACGCCACCAGTGGTCCTGTGCATTTATTGACATTACACACAGTGTCTCTGCACCACTGCACTGACACCATAATCTAAAACATAATTAATGAATTAATCAATCAAGCAACACCGAGATATCAGACAACAGGATTGCTCTGATACTGCCAAACAGGAATCTGTTAATTGAGGTATTATTTGTCAGTTTTATCAGACTAAATATCAGGAGTGAGTGACAGAAAGTCATTAATCCACCTTAATAACACACATGCAGTCCCTACAAAACATTCATGATAGTGCCAGATGGAACGATGGCCTTTGAAGGCTTAGTGTAATCATCTGTTTCTGATAAGCCACTTGTGCTCATAAGTCAATACATCCAACAGTTGACAGATTTACAAGACGTGTGACACCTCTGAGCAGGCAGCTAAGCCTGGGGTTGGCTGAGAATCTCATGCTGTATCCTTAGCCTTTACAGATCTGATAAGACCGGATCTGTCCACCAGGTCAGCTGATAGCTACATTCCTGCATTTGCCTCGGGTCTTTATCATCCTGTTGTCAATGTCTGTGTCGGGAGGAAAGGTGTGGATTTTGAGCAATTATCTAGAGTGCTGGCAACTGTGGATGGTATCTCCTTCAGCATCTACTAGCTTGTAAAAGGTTTGGGATACTGAATATCGATCAGCAAGTATTTAGGAAATGTTCATCGGTTTATTTACTGTAAGTGTATGATTCCTTTTATTAAGCCGTACATACATAGCTTCTGGCTAGAATGCAAATCTGAATGTGTTTACATTTTTCTAGTATGATGGTCTTGGTTAAAAATCACAGTGAGCTGTTGGGTCCTTTTCTGCCAGACATTTCATCTTTGGATTCAGTGTTTTGCAGGTCTCTGTGATCTGTAACGTTGATTGCACACTTTTTTTCCTTGCTCCTGGTGATCCTCACGCTGCTCAACACTGCTCAGTGATACCTAGCATAAACAAACTGTTTCTATTTGCAGTAAACTGCAGCTGTATGCAGCAGTTTCTCTCACGCAGCCTTAGAACAAAAGCAAAACTATCAATTTATCAAGAACCAGGCAAATTGCTTGTGTGGACACACACGCCTACATGCACAGAGAGGATTTAAGGATACTCACTGGGATTTTGGGCCTTAGGGCTAGCCATTAATTAGTTGTTTTTGCTCTCTCTTTTTCTCTATGTGTGTGTGTGTGTGTGAATGTGTTTGTTTGGACTGAAATAAGTATTTGTACCTGTCCATCCAGCCAATGCAGTCTTGTAGTCTTGGTCCAATGCATCTTGGCAAACAGTACAAGACAAGAACAAAGTTAAACAGCACTCTTTTCTTTTTGGTTTGTGTCTAAAAATGATGAGGTACTGAAGTTGTTGCTTCGTGAGATGAGCGAAGCAACAACAAAAGAAACATTGACATGACTTAGTGAAGGACCTGTGCTCATCCTATCAGGTTCAACACAAGTTGCTATGGATTTTTCTTCAACTGCACATGCAGTATATGTGACTCTAGAACAAATCATTTTTAGCAGCTTTTACATATCACAGCAATAAGAAATAACATAGCATTTATGCATGATTATCTTATATGTGCAACCCACTCTTTATTGTAGATGGACATTTTATGCACTGTCTGCGTGTGTGTATGGACTGAAAAGTGGTATATTGCAATGTATCCTCTTCTCATTTCATAACCTATAATTTCAGTATTTTTTAAAAATCGCTGTCTCTTCCTTGCCTCTCAGTTTAATACAAATAATTTCAGTTTGATTCAAATTAAAATTAATTCCTTGTGATAGTCAATCGAGGCAGTTTTGTGCTCAGCTCTAGGTTTAAAAGGAATAGGTAGATTTGCTTTAAAGCCATGGGCGAGTGTTTGTAACTCTGAAAAAAAGCATCAACAAGCCTGTGAGCATTCCTGATGCCTGCGGGTATATGAGAAGACATCTGAACTAAATCCTTGTTAGCTCAGGTTTATCGTTTTATCACTCAGTTCAGGTTCAGAATGACACGCGACAAAGTTACATTGCTTATGGAATGAAAGCGACAATCTCTGCAGGAGGCTTCACCAGTGTTGTGTTGTGTGTCGATGTTTCAAACGTTGCCACTGACAGACTAGCTCAAAACTGTGTTGGCGGATCTGAATGCTTGGAAGTGAAGATGACCGGTTCCTTCTTGCCTCAGTCTCTTTCACTCTTTATCTGTCTCCCCTCTCTTTCCCTTCCCCTCATCTTGTTTTTTTGTGTGTGTGTTGAGAGGCAGACCTGCTTATAAAACTGTACCTGTGACAAAATGTCAGTCGGGTGTTTTCCATTTACAACTACATTGTTATGCTCGAGCGAGCTGGAGGCTGTCACTCAGGAGTGGAGAAATAACACACAAAAAAATGACATAAACTCCCCATGGAGTTAAATACAAAATGATGTCACCAAAGCTTGTTGAATATATTACTGAGCGTTCAGTGGATAGTAAGCAAAGGAGCTGGATTTTATTAGATTTTATGGTGCAAGGCCTGTGACACCCTCATTTTCCTCCTGTTGTGTGTTACTTGCTACTTTTTGTCTCCTCTCACATTTTTGCCTCAGTCTTTCTTAACTTTGAAGAGCTGATGCATGTTTTTATGTTTTTAAAATGCGAACAGTTAGTCAAGTTAGTTAGTCAAAGTTAAACACTTCACAGCTGTTCGATTTTCTCTTACTTCTGTCAAATAATAAGCACTGCAGCCCTGACCTTTGTGCAGTCTTTCTTCTAACTCCGCTTACCCCTGGGTGCAGTTGGCATGGCAGGGATGACATTCATTGTTTGCTTCAGCATATTTGAAAATGAAGCTGTTGGCACCTTGCACACCATCAGGACACTTTTCCACACAATTTGGACCATCCTTGAAATGAAGGCATTTCACACAGTGCTCTGGACCCTATAGGGAATGGGAAAAAAACATGTTTTTTAAAAACATAATTTAATATTGAAGATATAGAGTAATTCTGAATACAATGTATACAAGGCGTTAAGCTGCCATTTGGCCATTTGGTAAAACAATTAATTGTACTTCATAATCAAAACAAAGTCAAGTAGTGTGAGTCATTTCGGACTAAGCACTCTGTGGTGGGTCTGGGTTCATCTGGGCAGCTTTCTCTTAGGGATGTTTAAGTGACAGTTTTTCTCAACTGTGACTCCAAACTTTCCTGTCTAGAGAGGATATTCTGTACTGTAGCTGTACCTGACACCATGAAGTCAGGCATAAAGGAAAAATCAGTATCACAAATTTGGGAGATGATGTATCTGCTCTCGCATCAGTCTGTAAAGAAGACAGATTGATGGCTATGTTTTTACATGATCGACTTTCCTTGTGCAGCCTTTCAGCGGCTTTTTATAGATTAAATTGCTGTACTTGCATCTGTGCAGCAGTGACTGCATAAGATAACAGGAGGCAAAGAACAGAAAGTGAAAGTGGTGAAAGGAGCGATGAGAGGAGTGAAAATAAGTAGCGAAGAGTAATAAGCGGAAGTGGAGGAGAGAGTGTGGACATGGGTGCAGCATAGCAGAGCAGAAGAGAGAGTCAGTGTGCTCGGGCGACATATAGTAAGAGAGAGAAAAAGAGAGGGAACGAGGGATGGGAGGGTTAGAGCAGAAGAGACGCATAAAGCAGTGTGAGCAGAGTAAGGAGATAATAACCATCGCTCACAGCACACACAATGACCATAACAATCCGCCTAAAACAGGATTTATAGAGCTAATATAGGCGAGGGAGGAGGTAGGGGAGAAGAGAACGGCGAGCAAATATCCCTCGTATCATCAGCGGGCCCAAACAACACCTCATTAACAAACAACATAAATACACACACACTGAACATGGACAACGTGAGTGGAAATCGAATCAGCTACGCGTTATAATCACATTTACACCTACACTGATGTCATTTTAAAGATATATATATATATATATATATATATATACAGATAGATATATAATCACTCATTAAGACATATTGTATGCATGACAAATGGAGACAGAAACACACACAGCTCTAATTAAAATGGGAATACTAAGGTAAAGCTCATCCAACAGACAGATGACTATCATTTGGCAGTGGATGAGTGTGTGCGAGTGCTCATTCAAAATGTCTGTGCATGGCCTTGCAGGCACATGTTTGTGAATACGAGTGCATATGCACTAATGCCTCTGCATGTGTTCTTTTAACTTGTGTGCATGTGTGAATATGCATTCACTCACACATAATTATGCAAATTGAAAGTCTCATTGCTCTCACTGGCTTTCGCGTTGAGTCTGGCACTTTGCTTTTATGAGCGTCTTCCCACCAGTGGCTGCTGGTGTGTGTATCCAATAATCCCATCACATCAGCAAGCTAAACTGTGTGACAGATCAAACAAACAGTATTTGGTCCAGCAGGGTATCGGGCATCCACAACATAACAGGGATGCACCGTGTCACAACCAAAAGGACCCTGCTGTAAATTTAAATTAGTTTGCATATGTATTTAGCACTAAAGTTTGGGAGCGGCTCTGCTGGATATGCATGACTACTACACTAGGTTTTTCCTGAAGGACTGACCATTACTCTTTATGGTGTCAGAGCTTAAAGAAAATACTTTCAACAGACAGCCACATAATCTGTGTTTCAAAGCATGATCATTTATGTTAGTAAGAGAGATATTTTACCACGATATAAGACTCCGGCCTCACCCTTCCTGCTGCTGTCTTAGAATATCACAGTGCAAAACTATCTTAGGTATTACCGATGAGGTGGAGAGGTAAAAGATAAGAAAATACAATAAAATAGATACAGTGCAACGAATAGGATACTTGAGTAGCTTCTATGAATACAACAGTAGTAGGCAGATTTAAATGCAGCTTGTTTAGTATAAATACATGTTGTAGTTCAATTTGTGTGAAGTGGCTATGAGAATAAAGACATCTTACCAAAGAGGAAGAACATAAGAGGAAATATATATGACTATATAATACAAACAAAAAAAAACATTTATACACTTTAAGATAAAACAGCTTCGTAACTTGTTTCAAACATGAGAAATATATTTGAGATCAGAGAAAAGGGGAACAAAGAAACAAGAGACAGAAGCAGAGCAACGCCTAGAGTGATAATGTGTTTTCACTTTCCAGACATTTTACTCTTATCTTTCTGAAACAAATATACTGTAGGTTTAGGGCCGTTTCTGAGTCTGTCCAATCGGATCCACTGTTTCTATTTTTTTGTTTTATGAGATTCAACAATTTGGTTTATAAAATAATGAACATAATTGCTAATTGTGCCCAAACCTTTTTTTTAAAAAAAATGATAATTTTGATGATGTGAAGATACCTGGAGGAAAGATTGGCAGCAAAGGTAACTTACAAAAACCGTTTTAAAACAAAGTTTAATATAATTGGGAAATTTTGAGTTTCAAAATGTGAATGAAGTCACCTAGAAATAATGAAATAAATAAATTAAACTTAATTGCATCCGCCTGGTCACAAAACCAGATCTTCTGCATGCTAATGCAACAACTTGACAGTTGAGCTAATAAAGACATACAAAGTGAAAATGTCTGCTTAAGAGTAAACCGAAGTTAATACTTTGGTGCAATCATTTTGCGATACATGAAACATTTTCCAAAAGTTTACAAAATTTTCTGTCAACAGAGCAAACATAATCTGGGAGATTCTACTAATATCAGCGGTAAATGGGGGCCCCCTAGTGGCCGCAGGGCCCTATGCCTCTGCATAGTTCGCATAGCGCAAGGTTGTAGGTTCCATGCTGTTGGACTGACTGTGGAAAAAAAAGCTCTATTACAAAGAGAGTATTTTTTGATTCATTCTTTTGAACACTTTAATGAGTTTTTTTTTGTCTAGTCAGATGATTGAGAGACCTGACAACAACTGTTCCTGACCCCGTCCAATATGGACTAGCTTGTTACAAAAACACACAGCTAACAATTAATTATTAATTATTAGCATATGTTAATACAGTAGGAGATGTTAAAAAATATATATGGAGCAAGTTTGTTGTAGTTTAAAACAAGCCATTTTACAGAAAATGATGATTATCTAGGCCTGGTAGCTCAGACTGGAATGCAGAAGGTCGCAGGTTCGAAACCCGTCTGACTCATCGTCCATCAGGTGTGTGTCCCCAGACTCAAAAGCGCTAGCTCCCTGTAAGTCACTTTGGATAAAAGCGTCTGCCAAGCAAAGTAAAGTAAAGTAATCACTAATCCTTCACATTTGAAAGTCCTCTGTATATATGTAATTTAAAACACTTTACATTTAGGTATAACATTTAATTTTATGTTTATGTGGCTGAACTGAATAAAGTCTAGTGCCTTTTGTAGGCTGTAAACAGACCTGGGGGACGTTTACCTGTATTCATGGCTATAGTCTCATAACACAATTGCCACAATCCATTTGTGTGTGTGTGTGTGTGGGCTGCACATGTGTGTTACCATTGGACATTTCCATTATACACAGCTTGACAAGGCTCACACACAATCACTGGCACAGGCACAATCACTAACTAAACAAGATGAAAATGTGCAGTACTTGTTTATAGAAAGTATAAGGAGCCAAACATATAATTACACAACCTTTGAGATAGCTCTTTTCAAATAATTACAAATGAAATTAGCATTTTTGTTATTAACTAGTTAAGAGACTAAAATATTTACACTATTAAGGCCAAAAAGTGTCAGCTGTCAGTTTTTATTCACATGTTCTTTAAAGCTATAGAAGCCACAGGTTTCTCGTTTTATTCTTCAACTCAGCCAAGTGCAGGGCTGTGAAGTATTAAGTTGACAGCCAAGATAATCAAACCAACAAATCTCCAACAAAAGCACACACTCTACTTGAGCCAACAACCATAGAAGTGCTTACTTTGGCCCTTGCTCTCCATGCTTCAACATACACACACAAACATTTCACTGTTTTGAGAAAAAAAAAAAAGTTTCATACATCCAAACTAAATTGGGTAAATTATCTGACAGGGTGTGATGTAACACAAAAGACAGCGCATGGTCCCTCTGGCTTGCATCTGTCGCAAATAATCCCTTTCTATCAACCAGCAAGATAAGATTTTATGAGAAAGCACAGGGTCATGGGCCTCATGTGGCTGTGGGTATAGTGTTCACAAGTAGCAGACTGAAATAAAGGTCAGGTATTTTTTCTTTTTCACTCTGGCATTTTACTAATGTACAGCTGCTACAAAACAACCTTCAACAAACTGTTTTACTAAGAGCTTGTGAAATGCAAATGTTCGCTGGTAGTACAAATGTCCTTTAAGAAAGAAAACATACAAAACAATTACTCTAAAAGAAACAAAAACAAACAACCCCCCCCAAAAAACGCCTGTGCCTTAATGAGTCATTGATGGTTCACATGAAACACATCCAGAATTATACACTCACACATACTGAATGTAATCTGCAAAGTAGTATTGGCCTGAGCTAAAACAGCACCAAAAAGCTGTTTTACCTCACAGCCACAATATGAGACATGATCAATAACAAATCTGACAGTCACATTTGATTGCTAATACAATAATTAATCACATGCTAAGTTAACCACAGGGATTGTCTACAATCGTTTAGTTTATGCAGATTGTTGGCCTCTAAGCTATTTCCACTTGTAGTTGGCTAAATTCATTGTTTATATAAGTCCTTCATGGACTTTTCAGTCCATTATGACTATTGTTTTAGACAGTTTTAGAAATTTGAGAAAAAAAAAACAGATTAATACATACAATCTGCTTACTTCGGCTTACTATTCAGTGTCACATAACTTTTAGTAATAATAATTAGTCTTGGCTCTTTGTCTCTGTCAAACAGACTAAATTGCAGTTCATTTTTCAGTGGTGGAGTAATGCCACCATCTGTACTGCTTTTAATGCTGAATGATCTTCCTCTTTCACAACTGGATAAAAGCAAAGGGAAACACTGCACAAACAACAGACACCTTCAAAGTTTGTCTTAGAAAGACATACTGCATGTGACTGGCGTAAATACTTCAATCCAGCTCAGTACTGTTGTTTATAGGAGTAAGCTTACCGAACCATGGCAGGTCAAAAAGTCATCGTCAGCTCGTTCACACTGGGCATCACACTCCACACACACTGACCCATTGGCATATTCTCTGATATCCCTGAGAGACATGGAGGAAAGGGAGGGCATAAAGGAAATAAAACGGGTGGAAAATATAGAGATACGGGAGAGAGGGACAAAACATTATTTGTGAGAGATAACAACACCATGGTCTAAATACTGCCGAATGTGGAATTAAGCTTGCGTTATTCAGTTACTTATTTTTCCTTAATAGTTTCTCTAACAGCATTATGAGCTAAAAACGCTCTGTAACGGGACTTTATAATCTGTTATGACATTTCTTACTGCCAAACTCAACAACTGATGGAGACAGATGGAAATGGATGCAGTGGTATATTTCAATCTGCAAAAGGGAGGCAGGGATTCTTAAAATTGTTGATTTGGAAACACACAAACAAACATACACACACACAGACACAAGCATTGGAGCTAGCTGACTAACTGTAGTACTGATACCATCACTCAGGGGCTTCATGCAGTTGAAAGGTGAAGTACCTGCAAGTGGTGCAACATTTTCAAAAATCAATTAAATTAAGTGCGCTCTTATTCAATTTTTACAATCCCCTTATAATAGCAAGACATGGAAGTGGCTTCCAAATGTCATTAAATGTGACCACTGTGCAACTGTGTTGGTACTTTGCCTTTGTCACTACAGGACAATGAGAGTGACTTTTGGGTACTTCTCCTATGGTCAGTGAGGGAAAAAGAATGTTTCATCTTAACAATAGAAAAAGAAATATTGTTGGCTCAGTGGGATCTAAATCAAATTAGTATTAATTATGCTTCATCTGCCCTTCAGAAAACCTTCCAGGAGGCAGGGGAGAAAAGCTTTTGTCTGGGTGTGTGTTGGTTGAAAAAAGATATAGGCTGCAGTGTAGCTTGAAGATATATCATTGAGGCTTAGGACATGTACTGTCGGACACCGCATCTTGTTCTGCTTTCTTGTATCGTTCGTCTGTTATGGGACATAGATGTAGCCAAACATTTGCAGTAAACAACACATATATATGCACATTTTATTAATAATTAGATATAATCTATACAGCTAGACCTTAATGATCAAACACAATTAAAACCGCACGTTTGGTATTTTACATAATAACATCCACATTGGGTTGACCTTTTTAACAACTACTGGTGGTGGTTAGTTAGACGTGGTTCATTCTTGCATTCTTGTTTTATTTATTACTACTGACTATTAATTCAAAGCAGCCAAAATTCAGAATTTAACCTCAGAATTGTTTTTCTAATGCAAAACATTCACATTTGTGTTAATTTCTGTACCTTTGTCCTCCATATTTTTTAACAGGTCTGGTATGAGTCAAGTTCTACACACTTTCATGCTATCTTGCTTATACTGACTGCTAAACCAATTCATAGTGCAATAAATGTGCTGTTTGCATTTATAAATACTGAACAGAAATAATAAATATCAATAGTTCAATAAGTGAGGTATCATTTCAAAAACACACAATGTTGCAATGCCAAAAAGTAAAGGGGAGTTACATTCAGTGAAGCTCTGGTGCTCAATAGACGAAATGCCAGTTGTGCTTGTGACGCTGCTGGTGTGGGTAGTGCTGACGTGCAGGTGGACAGGTAGGCAGGGCGTGGCCCCGTGCGCAAGCTATGACTGTGACACGCAGTGACACGCCTAGCCCCCCTGCCCTAACAGCACCTTCCAGTCGTCCTCATTAATTTCCACTTCGGTCATTTTTTAATTTTTTGAATTTGAACTTTATAGCATATTTCCAGTACTTCTGCAAAATATCTAAACTGTTAATAATTAAATTCACCAGGGAGTGGGTCGCATCACCTTCCATTGTAACATGGAGAGTGTCAAGCTATACTTGCTTTTAAAGTTGAGGGCCCCCTGTTGTTACGACACTCTGCAGGGGTGCCTTTTAAACTGAGAACTACCATCAAACCTTAAATTGTTCTTTTCACCCTCCAGCTCTTAATATAATACATACTAAACAAAAGAATGAAGCTGATATTGAACAATGTTACAAATAGCCTCAGGCTGTTCTTAAACTGGAATTTAACTTTTGATAAGCACGTTTTGCAGCAGTCATCCCAACAGTCAACACATCCTTTTGTGTTTAAATATTTGCCCCTGATTTAATCACTAAAATAAAATGAACTGTAATGTTTTGACAGAACTTCTGTCAGATACTAATCTAGAAAAAAAGCTATGGTTTGTTGGTAAATGTGGCTAATCAAAGCCTATTCATGAAAGCAGATGTTGGGGGCAATTACTTTATAGCTGCATTTTTCATTCAATCGATTTACCTTTTAAATTTTAATTGATGATCTGAATTATTTAAATGTGAAAAATATGCAAAAAAAAAAAAACAAAACCAAAAAACCCAGCACTACCCAATACATAACTCACCCTTCATAAAGGTTGCAGGTGTCCACACAGGTTCGTCCACGGCTGAAGTATCGGCAGGACAGGCACTGGTCTGGGCCAGGACCCCAACAGCCTGAATCTGAACACAGTGGGTCACACACCATGTGGTCCTTGGCTGCTCAAAAAAACAAATATAGAGTTTTCAAGCCAAGTATTACGTGTGGAATTCAGTTTTGATTCGGTGACTCAGTGTTAATACAGACACAGAGAATAAACCCCAAATTGCACCAAATTATCTGCATATAAAATTAGCCAAAATAATCACATTACCTATGAAAAGACACTGTGCTAGATGTGCTAGGACACATGCAATTTGTGATGGTTATTTTTTGCATTTAGATTCTCTGCTTACACGGAGTAGCTGTTCATTTTCTGTGGCCTATAAAAAGGTCTGCATTGGTGAGATGACTTTCCTAAACAATGGCGAGGGTAATTGCAGTAAGAGGGAGGAAAAGGTGCAGCGCAAAGACTACTTAATGCTCAAGGACTGTGCTATTCCTATTCACTGTGCAATAAATTGACAAGCTATATGCACTGAATGGTCACAGAATAATTACCTTCCTGGCTAAACTGAAAGTTGACTAAGTATTGTATGTACTGCGTTTATTTAATAGTCTGTATCTAAATGTGTGCAAAATTGTGGGCTATAGTTAACTGTGGAGGAGAGTGAAAAGTAGAAAAGTGTGTGCTATACTGCCTCATTATAACAATGCTGAGCAAATGGTGACAAAGCACTGGTGGGACCTAGGAAACACCTGCAGATACCACACACAATTACACGGGTTTATTTAACTTACACATACAAATAGAAGAGCAAAATCAGCCCTGAAATGTTACTGTCAGTAGCTATTTGATGGGTAATCTGAAACACTAATTGACTTCAGTTCAGAAATAGAAATGATAAAGAAATATACGGTATGTATATATATCTATATATATAGATATATATATCTTTTAAGAAAATGTGTGTATAGGCACAGTACAACATATTACTGGCACAAGTCTCTTTGTGCAGGAGTAAAACTAACTGTATAGGTTTAATTTACTCTGGATTGCACTGTTACAGAAAGAAAAAGCTAGTTTATCCTATTCCACTTGTAGTGGACAATTGGTATGCTGTTTCTGGCTCTGTACTTTATAAATACTCTGGTCATTACAAACTATGTTCTATTTTCCTCTTGTATCTGTGTCTCTTATCTCTCTCTTGCGTTTGTCGCCCTTCAGCACTCGGTTCTACAAAAGGTTGCTACATCAGAGCATTGCAGTGACAAAATGGGAGTGCAGAAATAACACTGTGACAATACTACAGATATACTTGAAACTTTTATCATCCTATCTGTGTCGGACAGGATCCCCCCCCCCCCTGTTGGCAAATTTGTATGAATGTATGCAGGCTGAGTTCTCATCTCTTCTCTTCTACCATCAAAAAGTCCCTGCTGTTTTTTAGGTCCTGGCCACATGTAAGCCTGAAGCTATGCTTCAGTGTTGGCCATAGACATGTCCATGATACTTCAAAACTAAGACTGACGAATGCAGACACAGGGAGAAAACTGAAATCATGTGTTCCTTTTGAGGGCAGCAGATGAAAGCTTTTTTTCCACGAGATACAAAACCACCTCTGTAGGGCTTCCAGTACCGTAGGTAAACTGACCGTGCAGAGGAAAAGATGAAGAAAATGATGAAGAATGGGTACCAAAAAAACTAAACTGATATGGTTTGATGGCTTTTAACTATTAAACTTTAAAGATCAAAGACAGAAAGAAAGTAATACAGAAAGAAAGGAAAAAGAAAGAAAGAAAGTCAAATATTTTTAATACCAGAAAATAAAAAAAGACACATTATTGCTTATTGAAGAAATAATTAAAAGACTAAAAACAATGGAGAAACAATAGAAATTATCGCTGAATTAAACATTTGAGATATTTTTAAGTTAAAAATATTTACATTACACAGCAATTTTTGAAATCCCCATTACTAAATTTTGCCGACTTGTATGTAAACTAAGTTGATGTCTTGGCCTTTTTTCACAGCAGTCTTTGGTAAGCACAGGTCTACTATCTGAAGAAGAATGCCTTTAAAAACAATATGTATTTCTTTTAGAATGGCGATATTTTTTGTCTGTAGATCAGAAATGGTTAACTGTGCAGTTTCCAATACAAGATTTGACATTTTAAAAGAGACACGAAAACAAATATAAGACCATCCTGTCAGGCTGAACAGAACCATTTTCTGCAATAAGATTTTAGGTAGACTGAAAAAAGTTATATACTTTTTAACGCTTATAGTCAAAAATCTGTGCCAATATGTGTTAGCAGAAAATGTGACTTCATATGAATGTCTAACTTTTTATTTAACAGTGGAAATATAAATGTAATCCAATTAGACTAATGTTGTCAGTGCAATATTTTTGGCTTATCACTAAATGTTCTTCTTTGCTAAAATCTAAACCAACTGTTGTATAGTACTCTGTACCCTGGAGGACTGTCTCTGTACTTTATACAGGGCTTTAATAGTTAAATCCAACATGTCTGCCTTTATGTAGTAACTCTGTAGTAATGTTTTTGCCAGTACTATAAGTTATGTTAACATTGGCATTTATTATAGTAATATGACTATTTAATAGTGGAAATGGGCTCATAACCACTTAACATTTTTATGTAGGTGCAAATGTGAATATAAGATTTGATACAGGTATAAATGAAGGTATTTGTAAGTCCCTCAATAGTCATCATATTAGACTTTATATGTAAATTACAGTGTCTTGGTTATTAATAATATAAGGTAAGTATAGACTAAAATATTATATTAAAATATATTTAAAATTGAATTTTATTTTTCAAAAGGAAAGGTGAGTCCCCACAATGTGATCAGGAACACACACACAGAGTCATGAGTCTCACCCAGTCTGGAAAAGTTTGGAAAGTCAGTGAGTGTGTGTGCGTGTGTGTGTGTATGCTTATGACTAAGGAACTGCCCGGGGGGAAGGAGCACATGAACAGTGAAAAGGGACCAAATCAATAATGCAGATACTGGTTCATTAATGAATAGTATACATAAATGAATAATAGCTTTTGCCAGAGATATAATAAAAGATCTTTTTTCAAGTTTTTATCTCAACAAATCAGTTATTTGGCTTAAACCCAAACCTTGTATTCTCCAAACTGTTCTGCTAGTTAATTAGTCTAATTATGGTTACTATTATGGACATTTTCGTCATATTATTGTTATTAATCACATTAGTGGGATAATAGCTTTCACTCAAATGACAGTGAATAATAGCAAGTGTACGTCACTATGACGCTACAGTACACTTGTGCAAGTATCCACAGCCCCAGAGCTTGCATTTACTGATCTCACCAGCCTACCCAGTGCTTCTTGTTGTTTTTTTCATTTCTGTTGCCTGCATTTTTTTTTCCTCTCTTTTCTTTCCACTCACCCCAACCGATTGAGGCAGATGACCACCAGTCTGGTTCTGCTAGAGATTTCTTGTTGAGTGTTCTTGACCTTTTTCTCTCCAATGTTACCAAGTGCTTGCTCAAGTGACACTGTTGGGCTTTTTACATTTTTCTGTATCCTTTATTCTGTGTAAGGTCTCGAAGCTTTGAAACAGGGTATGAAAAAGGTGTGTTTGTATACCCGCAATATCAAAGTCCCATAAAAGAAATGGCAGACATGTCTTTCCCCTAAAAACTTGTCTAAAGTTGCTTTTGTGCGAGACCAACCACTCCATATTCTTTCACGTAGATGTGTCTGAACCTTCCATATGTCTCCGTAGTGATTCATTAAATGTGAAGTTTTTCAAAGCAACAAACAAGAAAGGACTCTCTGTTCTGACTGGAGCTGCACGACTGATGCTAAATGTGAGACTAGAACTAAAAAATATGTACAATAAAATATATAATAGTCACCTGGCAAAGTTCAATATATAAAAAGTCTGAACATCTTGTCAGATAACAAACCAAAGAAATTTTCATAATCTCGTGATGAGATTAAGGATTTGGTATTACGTCAATTTTGTAGATCTAAAGTTAGAGAGACAGATTAAATGCACAAAGCAATACAGGTTGCATGACTAAATTATGTTTTACTCTAAATTCAAACAAATATAGAAATTGTCATTTGATGTTTAGGGAGACTCCACACGATTTGAATGCACAACCGTGGCATGCAAGTGCTGAAGCAGGAGACATCAAAATAAAGTGTTATGTAGTAAACCATTTTATGAACCTGTTCTGGGACAGTACACACATGATTTGGTGGAAGTATAGACTTACAGCACTCCGGTGGGCTGCGGTTGTTGCGAATCAGAACTTTCTGGTTTGCAGCTCGGAACAGTCTAGTCCAGTTGACAGTGTGATAGTAGCAGAGCTGGCTATTCTCTGCAATGTGGACGTTCCCAGCACTGATCTCTCTTAGTGACTGAAGCTGCAGTGAAGAGATGCCCTGCTGCTTTAACACCAGCAGGGAGATCCCACTGAGAGATAAGACAGTGAGAGGAGGAGGAGAAGGCCAAACAGGAAGGGAAGGAAGATAAAAGGAATGAGGTGAAGATGGAAAAAAGGAACAGAAAGAAGATTAGTTTATCTGACTCAGTTTTCTTTCCATCTTTTGTCTGTTATATTGGTGGTCTAGTGGCCTGTTTTTGAAGCTTGTATGACTCACATAATCAACTTTATCTCCCGCAAATTATGTTTATATTCCAACTGCTATATATTTTTAAAGTAAACATAACAAAATCTGCAATACTAATGATATTATATAATATGTTTCCAATAATTTAAAACAGATGGATACAACTATAGCTTTTTATAAGAGAACATGGTTCCTCACTAGTATGGTGCTTGTTTATGTTGTTTTACACTGTGTACTTAAAAGAACTAGATGGAGTTCAGATGCTGGAATATGTCTTTCACTTGTGAATGACGTATACATTTAGTAGAAATAGCATTAATGCTATTCCCCCAATTTTCAGTTATCCTACAAGATATAATTAATATGTATTCATCTGAAACCAATTGTGACTATCTTTATAGTAATTTGTTATATTTTAACTTTAAGTTAATAATTTTATACAACCATTGTTGGTGATCTTGTAAAATGATGTGGCACATCGGAATTTAGCTGCATTCTTTATTTAATACCTTCAATAGCTTTTCTTTCTTTTTTCACCTAGCCCCACCCTTTCCCATATGCCCAATTTGCACAGTTTTAAAATGACAGGGGCTCAGTGGGGTGTCCGAGCCGTCAGATGTATGCAGGATCAAGCACAGGGTAAAGGTGGGTGGCAGGCTGTAATTTTTACTGCAGCCTGCTGTTTTCTGTTCCATCTTTAGGTGAATAGCACACAGGTGCACAGATACACACACTGTCGTGTGCACACAGACATAAAAAGGCCAATTGCATCCTGCACTCCACATTCTTATATGACATACATCTTTTACAGCACCCTTGGGGAAAAAATCACTAAAAATTAAGTTGGATATATAGATTGATATTGTTAAATGTACAAACATCATCAACAACATCAGAAATGTGTGTTTTAGACACAGTGCTCTTTGGTAAAAGATTAAACTCTTCTCTGACAACAACAATTTAACAAATAGACACACATTCAACTATTTAAAAATATACATTTGTTTTTAATCCTCCCATGTAGTCTGCTTAAGAGCAATGTATAGTAAGCAACAATCTACTGCTTACCCCACCTTTGCCTTCTTCCTATGGCAGCATGCCATGTGTTAAATCAAAGTGTGTACTAATCACATTTTACAAAAATATATAAAACTGCATACACTTGTGTGTGAATATTAAAAAAATGTCCTTTGATGATTTATACTTGAATTGTCATTTAAGGTACACAGTCATGGATGAAATTATCTGCACCCCTGGAATTCTTCCAGAAAATGCACCTTTTCTCCTGGAGAATTGTTGCAATTACAAGTGTGTTGGTAAACACATGTTTATTCCCTTTATGTGCATTCGATCTACACAAAAAAGCAGAGAAAAAAGCAAAATTGTACATAATTTCACACAGAACTCAGGAAATGGGTTGGAGAGGATTACTGGTACTCTCACTATAATATTTGGTGTCACACTCTTTGGACACAATAACTGAAACCAATCGCTTTGTCAGGTGAACGGTCAGCTGTCTGCCAGGAAAGGCCAGGATTGGCTAGGACAGCTCTTAAACAGGTGATCCTTGCACCTGCTCCCTGCTCAGACATTGAGTTTTGCTATTCATGTCCCGAGCTCTGTTGTCACAAGACATTCAACGTTTGCAAATCTCCAGTACCTTGAGTACTCTTTCTTTGCCCTGTGTTATTTTGTTGGCCGGTTATTGGGACACCGATTCGGTAGAATCCGCTGTAGCACTTGGGTGTTCCAAGAGTAACGCGTGTGCTTTTCCACCCTCTTGCTAATCCTCTGCATCTGGGTCGATCCCACACGCCACAAGGGCGTCCCTGACACGCTTCCTATAACCATCAACAAGCTTTTTATACCTCACAACTCTTTTTGACCTCTGCTCAAGGTCTCTCAGATTTAAAGAATTAAAAAATGTTGGATATCTCAAGTACATTTTTGCAAATAACAGATAGTTCGAGCTGATATTGTTCCACCCTAAGTCTGCAGAAGAGCTGGAATTTGTTTGGAAGATGATTGGGGCTGTTTCTGACCATTCGGACAAACCTGAAAGACAGCATTGCAGTCTTTTATCAATTTTTCTCTTCCATCCAAGTCCAGGGAGACAATTGTACGGCCCATTTCTGCATTTCCGTGTATGTCAAATTTGGCTTTTTTCTCAGTTTTTTGTGTTAATCCAACGATGATAAAGGTGATAAACATACAATAATCATGTGTTTACTAAAACTTTTATATTATTAAATTGCAATTTATATTAAATATATATTATTTAATTGCAACTATTTTCTGGGAAAATTACAAGGGGGGCAAACATTATATCCATGACTGTAGACTGCAAAAGCATGTTTTCAATTTGCAGTTTGTGTATATTTTTATATTATCCGGACTTAATGGGAATCGATATGCATTCTGAAAATCTCAGAAATTCTTCCCCACGAATTTTTACCTTTACAAAAGAATAATATTATGATTTAACTACTAACTTCCCTATTTTGCTACTAAAAAAGGTAAACCATTATTTTGTTATCAGTTTGTCATTACCGTAGTACTAAGCTGTGTGTGGACACCATTGTATGTTTTAGCTGTGTACCTGTACAGAGCTCTTCCACCAATAGTTGCCAAGTTGGAGAAAACACTCAAGTCTGTTATGTTGTCAGGCCAGGACTGGATGTTCAGATAACCTAAATAGGAACACAGACAGGCACAGGGGTTTTAACAACTTGCCGATACTGACGGACTAAAATAATCTGTTTATCAACCCCTTTGACACAGGAACAAGAATAAAAAGAGATGAGACAATTGGCATCTCTCTGGAGTTGGAAAGCCTGCAGAACTACAGTAACCACACCATCTAAATTTCATCTAAAAGCAACCAAGTACTTCTATGTTACAGGCTCAGAGACTCCACAGAAGAGTTTGGTACAATCTATAATAGGTGTGAAGTTTGATATATAAACAAATTTGCATTTTCTTCATCTGCCTCCCTACTGTTAAATCATTTAGATGATGATAAATGTATAGCTAAAATGATGGCTGGATAATGGATTCAGAAATATTAAATATTTAATATAGGAAAACAAGGAGCAATCCCCAGGCCAACACCAGAGGACAAACAAAACATTCGGATAAAGCTATGAAAACAAAGAAAATCTGGCTCTTATGGGCAGAGTGGAAAAAAAAGATGAGTTCGCTGCATATGGAAATTATCTCTAAGCAAAAATTGCAAAAATCTACATGAACGTCATGAATGTCATGAACTATTAGCACCATGAGTAAAAACAGAGGCTACACGATTGCTGTTGTATTGCCTTCATGAAGAGAAAGAACAGAAAGAGATGGTCAATGTGTAAAAAAGACTTGGGTAGGTGTGATGGACAGTGTGGTGTATTCTTCAATCAATGAACAGTATCTGACTCCATTATATTAAACAGTGTTTTCCCACATGATGCATAATTTTATTTATCCAGAAAGGGAGGAATGGTGCAGTTAGGTAAGTGGAGTTGCAGAGAAGGAGAGTTGTTCATGGCTTGTTGACAAGAGAGCAATAACCTTCCACTGCACATTTATCAGTTTGATGACATCACTCTGGTTGTTATATCACTCCCAGCTGAGCAGCGGCAAGACCTGAGAAAATGCTAATTAAGAGTGTTTGATGAGGAAATGAGAAAAAAAATCAGGTAAGTGTGAGGAATCACACACTGGGGCCCACAAAGATTGACATGAGCTGAAAGTGATACGCATTCTCACACTAGAGCTATTCTTCTTATGCAAAACCACAAACGATAACCCAGAAGATCTGAAGCGCCCGAGGAATTACAACAAGATATTGCCAACTACATGCTTGCCTCTGCTAATGTTCAGTAACTGCTCCTAACATGACTTTTGAGCTATACCTTGTACATTCTCTACAGACAACAGGCACATTAGAAATATTTACAGGTGTATGTGTATATTAAAATTTTCTGCTTTGAAAAAAGGCTTCATAAAAAAGGGTCTATGTTTAAGGGTTTCCCTTTTGGTTTTCCATAGACAAGGAAAAAAGGGAAAGTAGTAAATTGTTAAAAATTTAAAACATATGCACATTTTCATTTATTTAGTGTGGAAAATGATCTTGTGTGTGATAAATATCTGAACTTCTAGAATTATCAATTAATTTGAAGAGGAAGTTAGAATCAACACCTGATACAAATGCTGGGTTGACAATCTGGTGTGAGATAGGGACTTGCCTTAATTAAAGCCAAAAAATGTGGGTCTTAACTATTAAAGTATAACTTTATCAGTACTGACTTGTAAAAGTGTATCATGGCTTAAACATATAAAATTTTTTAAGAGGTCTTGATTCTCACTGGGCTAGAACTTAGAAGTTAGAAAGGAATTTGGACACAATGCACATCCAAATGATGAGAATTTAGTACAACTGTTATCCTCCCCAGAATAACAGTTTCTTAAACATGAGAGTACAAGGCAGATTACAGAGACAGCATTTAAGACGATTGTGAATTTTTGTCAAGGCCAAATCCCTCACTCTACAACACTCAAAGGCAAATTGTTTTAGGTCAGAATCTCTGTCAAAGCCTAAACCTTAACCATTTGACACGAACAAAAAGAAAGGCAGTGCTGAAACCACTGCACAGTGACAAAATCAAAAGGTAGTCGACTCAAACAAACTGCTGTCTCCACAACCAAAGCTGATATACAATGAGAGGTACTTACTCAGTAGAAATTAGTGGGTCTAAGTCATGTCCTAGCTATGCTAGTTCATCCCAGAAATCCCATAACCAAAAAGATACGTTAAACCAACAAAAAGGCCAAAATCTCAAGAATGCTGCTCTTCCCAAAAAGCAAACACTTAGCTCGTTCTACATAACTAAGCAGAAAACTAACACCAAGAGAAACCAAACAGAACCAAACAAAGTATAAGCTAGAGGGACAGAGAGAGACTGGGCTGTCTGCCACCAACTTTTATACTACAGACCAGACCAAGACCAAGTGAACTAAATCTCATTGACCATATTCTATAGAAATGTGGTGGAAAGACCCAAGACAGACAGTTGATGTAAGAATGCCAATAAACACCTTTGAGTTGAAGCTGCTCTGTAAGGAATGAGCTAAAATTCCTCCAAGCCATTGGGCGTTGCTGATAAACAGTCCAATTGGTTCATATACGTTTGATACACACAGATCTACAAGATCTGGATCATTTGCTACACCAAATAAACAAATATGTATATTTTTGTTTTATTCGCTTAATTTGGGTTTACCATGTTAGGAGGGAATTTGATCATAGTTGAGGTCATATTTATACAGAAATACAGAACTTTCAATCTTCCTAGCATCACAGTATATGCTACGTTAGCAAAATATAAGCCGAGACTAAGTGCAGAATCAAGGGGAATCTGGCTTTGTATTGTAGCTTTGTAAGTACCTCCATCATCTTCTCAACTCGGTAAATGGTTTTGCACAGAAAAGAAAATTGAAAACATCAGCAACCAGCTGTTCATGTCCTGCTGAGAGAGATGTATATCTGTGGTACACCAATGCACACAGCAAATTACAGTGTGAAGCCACTTAGAAGGTGGCCATGAGCTGACAAGCAAAGGGTAAGAGAGCCTAAGTTGTGATGACTGATGTTAATGGTGATTTTAAGTCACATGACTGAGAAACCCTCTCTAAACTGTGAAAGTTGATCTATATGGCGATGTATCTGAAGCAAGATTCTCCTAAGAAAAAGAAGAAGGAAAAGGAATGGAAATATGGTCTTGCTGGGCTGGTGTGTAAGATTAGAGCTGTCCTCCTACACAGCTCATTTGGAATCTGGTGCAATGCCAGTTGTAACCTTGAGGTCACAGAGGCAGGTTGACTGCCTCTGTCAGAAGTAACATTTTCCCGACAGCTCAGAGATGACAAGCTGAGCTGATACACATCTCTGATCAGACTCTGTTTGGCCAATGGTTTGTCCCTGTCACCTACTCTCAAACCTCTATCACTAACAAGCAAAGAAAAAAAGAAACCTTGGAAGTCAAGTTTTGGAAGATTCCAGGGTCAATTTAAATTATTATACTACATCTTAATTTTTCCTTGGTACGGAGATTTTAAACAGCTGCAAAAAAGCATGTCTTAACATGTGTTCATGAATACTGAAGTCCACAACCTTTGCTGTGCAAAGCTCATAATCCAACATAAATACGTGACTTCAAAGAAATAAGCAAATTATGCAATTAATTACTGAAATTGCTTACTAATTGCATTTTGTAAGTGGCTGAGAAAAAGCCTTTATAATCTCTTGTATATTTTTTACGCATCCACCCTGACAGAAAGGCTCTCTTTGACAAAGCTCAATAGCAGTCTGTTCAGGGGTTTCTTACCAAGATAATGCTAATTTCTTGTTTTGTTACATTGAATACATTGACATTATTTCTGTCCTTTTTCCTATGTATTATATGTAATGTTATAAGTTATGCTTGTGGTACTAATGATCACTGCACTGTTGACGAAGACCAAATTATTTGTATATATTATAGTGTATCTGACTAGGTACATACCATATTATACAATTTCTCCCTATGTTTTATCCTAAATTAAAGGTGTTCTTCAAACTGCAGCAGAACTGATTGATTTAAATTACGTATAGATACTGCAAAAGGGTGTGTTGGCGCTAGCACAAAATACATGAGTTTTGTACAAAAAAACCAACACAGACTTGACTCAACTACTTACTATGACTTTAATTCTAGTTATATTTAGTTACTTACATAATAAAGAAAAACTACCATAATTGTTTCAATATTATTTGCCTGCTATAGTGGCAGGAAAGTTACACCATTAAACAAAATTATTTTTTTCAATGTTTATTACTAAGATGATTCCACTAACAATATATAAGCAATCTTCCATAAGGTTTCTGATTTTATACCCCACTTAGCTCGCAGTTCAAACATATTACCAACAATATTACAACAGTAAGAATTTCTCATTTTATTTCTAGTTTTGTGATACAAGGTTTATTCCTGATGACACTGTCAAATATCTGTGTTGGAAATATGATAGTATACGTTCAACTCAGAAGTGGTGGTAGTAGGGAAGAAAGGGGATTAAAGATGCGAACCACATGTTCGGGATCTTTTTTTCATGGTGCATGAAGGCAGAACTGGGACTATGGGACTCAAGGCTAGTGGCTCCCAGAGGGAGAAGCAACAGAGACAGAGGAGATTGAAAGACTCATCTGATATTCATCTTGTGCTGCAATGTCTGTCCTTGCTGTGGACAGTCTCAGGGGGAAGGGGGGAGGTAGACCTGAGCAAATACACTCACAGTTACACACACCTCACATTTACGCACACCATTAGTGCAAGACAAGAGATCAAGGTTAGTACTTGTTAAATATGTATCTCTGAGGTCCAGAAGTATTTGAACAGTGACAGATTTTTTGTAATTACGCACAGAATCACAATGTATATACAATTAAGCAAGTAAGATGTAACTGAGGTGAATGAAATCAGTTTTTAAAGGGTCATACAAAGTACTTAAGTACCATTTAGGAATTACACCACTTTACACATGCTCTTCTGTTTTTATAGGCTCAAAATAAGTGGACTAAGTAACATTGTTACAAACATAAGGTTTGTTTTCATTACTTGGATGATGTGATGATATGGATACTTGGTCTGCACTCTTCTCAAACCATAGGCTATTGGGTCCTTTCTGTTTTTGAAGCATGGGTGACCTAATGTCTCCCCATGAACTTTTAACATAAAACAAGTGCTTAAGTAGGAAAGATGGACTTACAACAAGAAGAGAGGAAAAATACACCCATACTACTTTCAAAGTTGAGGGTACAGACTATCCAACCAAAGTATCTAGGCTACGTCCAGATAAACAGATACATGCAGACTGACCATGCATCGAGACAAAGTATTCAATCAGCTGTTTGATTAGGTGTTGTAAGGTTCAGTGAAGAAGAATGCATCCTGTCCTAATAGCTTAGTTCATATGTATAATTCATTCATTCTGACCAATGTACTTGTCTTATTGCCATGTCAAAGATGGATCATACACTACTTTGCTTTTATCCAAAGCGACTTACAGGGAGCTAGCTGGATGTCTTGGTCAGGGAACCATTTGGTGGGCAATGGACTAGGAGTTAGACGGGGTTTCGAACATGCGACCTTGTGCATCCCAGTCTGATGCTTAATCCATTGAGCCACCAGGACTACCTTTAGTAGCCTAGCCTAGCCTATAGCAGATTCCGTAGAAAGATTCCAGTGGAGCATAGACTGACTGTCTCTCTGTCCCTGTACAGTTCCAGGGTCACATCTTCCCACTTTTATGCAGGGCTATAAATGTTTGTTTCTATGTTGCTTTTTCACTCTGCAGAGTGGTCTGGCACTTTGCACAACTTTTGGGCTTCCTTGCAACAAAATAAACCTTTAAAAGTCAGATCAGATCGTGGGTTTCATTTAATCTCTCACCCTAGTCAACTATGTTTAATTTATTCCATAACAGCATCTGTTTCACACCAATCACACAACATTTTATCACACTGACTGTTATATTGCAGCTGATTGCTGTTACCAGCACTTATCTGTCAGGTTTCTTTCTCTCTCAATGCTTATATCTATGTTGTTTTTTGCATTTATTAAATGCCCTCTGTGTCATTCAGCTTAAGGCTCAAGAAACAATGACCCGGTTCCATTGGTATCCATACAGATCCATGCCATTACATTACTATCACCATCTTTGACAGATGATGTGTTATGCATTGGATCATGTTGTTTTCCTACGCCATACTCCTTCTGGTGTAAATTAATCTTGGTTTCACTAGTCTAATGTGTACATTCTTTGTGGTACTATGTCTAGAATGTAAACTTTGCACACACACATACCCTCTCGACTTCTCTAAATGTTGTCAGGAAGGCTTCTCCTTCACCAAGGACAGCTGCAGTCGACTTTAGTTGTCTTCTGTTGTTAGTCATTTTGCTGTTCCGAAACTTGTCAGTGCCTTCATTCTGTTTAGGAATGTACCAGACTGTTGATTTAGCCACCGGAAAAGTTTTTGCTAGATTTCTCATTGGTTTACTTTGTTTGCTGCAGCTTAATATTGGCCTCATTCATTTTAGACCTTATACCAAGTTTTCCACCTGAGCAATCGCAGCACTTTAATGCATATTCATCACTAAGAGCCAAGACCTCTTCTTTGCTTGATTTTTCATAGAATAACAAGTGAACAGGCCATACGAGGCCATGGAACTGTTTGCCATGATTTATCGAATTACCATTGAGCCTCTGAAAAAGGGGCAGTGTAAATAAAAATGGATATAATTACTAAATGGTTAGTTGTAATACTTTTATTAAACTCTATTTTATTGATATCGTTTATTTTTGATCCATTGCACAGATGTAAAATTACATAGTGTCATGTTTGAAAAAAACAGTATGTTTCACTCTACTGTAAAATACCACTCACCTGTGACCTCCCGAACTGTGCGAAATACATTCAGTTTTTCAGGGTCCAAAGCTTCAATGTTGTGATAGACATCCCTGTAAATCATAATGGGAGATCAGAGCAACACAAACAAAAGGAGAAAGAACAAAATGCTTTCCTTTGATAAAGCCTAGATACGCAGTGTACAAAGAATCTTCTTAATCACAGCAATAAAAAAAAAAAGATCTGCACGTACCCACAGAACATGACGACTCAGAAAAACAGACCATTAAAGTGTGTGCTCCTTTCACTACAGTGCTCTATGTCTAACAACATTTTAGCGCCATGTGTGCATTTATACCTTATTTAAAGTTATACTGTTCAGACAGGACACACCAATTAAAACAGCTGAAAAAAAGCTAAATGGTTTGAACTCATACCCTTTGATCCCAGTAATGAGGAAAACCAGGTTGCCATTGATTTTGGTGCAGTTGACAAACTTGTCAATGTTGCTGGAGTCCACTGTCTGGGCTGTCTGTAGGCTGGCAGTGCCAATACCATCACATGCTGGAACACACAGGACCATTAAAAAAAATGCTGGTTATGGAATGAACCATGTTTACTAACAACACAATGCTGTCACAAATAATGTATTGATACTACAAAGATTTACACAAATGTCACCATAACACCAACAGTTTGGTTTGGTTCCTCGTCATATACTACTCAGAATAAATGTGGTAATCTGACAATAATTTTTGGGAAGTCAGGAAGTCATTAGGGCCGTTTTTTTTTTTTTTTATATTTGTGGTTTACCTTTTGGGCAGATGTCAGTACATGGAATGCACATTTTAATGCGGTTCTCCTCCACCTCCATCTTGTTACTGGGGCATGCTCGTACACAAGAGCTATGATCAACCACAAAGTTATCTGGAAAAAAGAAAAAAAATAGAAATGATATACAAAAAGCTGGTGTTTGTTTTATGTATATTTGGTGTACGTAATAATTAATGCCTAAATAAACAGTTCATGTGATATTTTATTATACGTTCAGAGCTAAATAACAACAATGCAGTGAAAAAACATAAATATGATTATAAAGATTTATAATTACATAATAATATTACATGTTATAAACTTACAATAAAAGTGTAATAATGTTTTCTAAAGAAAATATTTATTTACATATTTTGTTAAAAAGGGATATTCCCCATTTTGTATACTGACTTTTTATATCCATTTTAGATTATTTTTTTGTGACAAAACATTACAGCATAGGTTAAAACGTACATAGACATAAACTTCCTCACACAGTTAACACTGACATTAAAAAATGTCCTTCTCTTTGCTGCTGCACAAATTAAAGGAAACCGGTGCTTCGTTGACTCATGTCAAGTGGCACTGCCTGAAAGGTCTTTGAAACCTTAATATTTGTGTATATAGAAAAATGATAAGTACTTGCTATCAGAAATCTAAAGGAAAAAAAGCCCCTGTGCTGTGTGTAGTTGTCTTTGAAAGGCCATCGAGGCAAACATAACAACAACGCGAGAAATCAATGGAAACCCAAAAAGATCTGACCTCTGGTCTGATGTACCATCTAAATATTATACAGCAGACCATATACACACACAAAAACATAGTGTTTGCTAAATTTCAAATGGTTACATCATCGTGACACTACCTCCATGTCCAAAACCCATTTTTTTTACTAACATTGAGAACGATACAGGAAATCCTCTATGAGTGGAGTTGTGTTTAGCGGTTAGCTTGGTTGTGGTGACATAAGTATGCATATTAGTAAGACCAAAAATAGTAACAGCTGATGCAAAACTAAAACTAAAACCCTAATTAAACCTGGGGTGAGACCTTGTAGTAAAAGTAAAATGTGTTACAATAGGAAGAAAGGTCATCCTAACCAAACATTTTTTCAGTAGTAGTATCTTCATAGCAAAGCTCAGAACAATCCTCGCTTCAATATCTGCTAACATCAGAGAGATATGAGAATCAGAATATCAAACTGACTTTCCAAGGTTCTCTTTCCAGTAGAAAACCTGTGGTTAGATAGCACCTTAGTACAGAGTTTCACACAGTCTTATGTATCATCAAAGAGAAAGATCACAATTAAGTGACATGGAGAATCTGAGTTTTTGGTAGTTCTTTACTTATGCATGGTGCATATATCTTCAGAAACCAGAAATATCAGTTTTTGTAAAAGCTGTAATTGTGGCACGACTTTATCAAAAAGATATGCAGCACAAAACTGACATAATGTAGCGTAACGTATTTAGCCCTCTAATCTAGCCTCATTGAAGTGCCTAAACTGAATCTGTATCTCACATTAAAACAGCCTAATTCTAAAAGCATATTCATTTCATATTTTTAATTTCTGAAACTCACCAAAAACTGGGACTTTAATTTGTAAGTAAAGGCAAAACAGTGGGAAAAGTCGGCTGCATTTATCTGCCAATTTCAAATGCAAATAAAGCTTACAAGATCAATTTTTCTGTGTGTAAGTCCATGACAATAAGTCTGCATGCATGTGTGTCTGTGTGTTTACATAATTCTAATCTCTGCGATGATACGAACATTTTAGTCATATGCGTACAAATGAGTATGTTGTTGAAATGCGTCATGCATCACCTCATCTGATCTCTAATCCCACAGCATCCTAGACAGCAGTAGTGGATGTGAAATGTGGTACAAACTAAACTGCTCTCTAAAATGTAGGTGCTTTGAGGTGAGACTGAGGTCTAAATCTAAATATGCCAGGTGTTCAAATTTCACATGGAGTGATCTGATTCCATGCCTTATGTAAAACAATAGTAATTAAGGCCTGTTTGATGGGACAATATGTAGCACTGTCACCTTTCTGATACTAGCCATTAAAATATAGTGCAAATTAAGATTACTGTAGAGAGATATATTCCTTTGCACTCACCCTCCAATCCCTGACTCAAAGTCCTATAAGTTGATCCGGTAAGGTATAATGCATACAGCGTTTTTATCTTAGCAAATTATAAACCATTACGACTTTTTAGCCTTTTATGCTGAAGACAAAAAAACAAAAACAAAAGGTACCGATAACATTAATCAATTTAACAATTTAACCAGTCAATGTGAAGTAATGCTCTGACTGAAGAGGCAAATGTCAGGGAAGACAAGCAAGAGAAAGAGTGGCAGAGAGAGGATGAAGAGGGGAGAGTGCAGGTCCATCCACATCCGTGTGTGTGTTAGCACGATACAGTGAAGCTCAACGCTTGCTACCTGTTCAGGAGAGAAATTGCCAACAATGCATCTGTCTTAACTTAAAATGCTGCCAAGGTTTTTTGGGTCATGTAGAATCTGTCTCTGTGCACGCTGTGTTCACCTGCCAATAAGTTTTACGTTTGGCAATACATGAAATGTGGGAGTGGGAGCCATGCAGTGGGATCACATAGGCTAGAAAGCCTAAACAGGCTTCATGTGAGTTAACAAAGGAGGACATAGAGGCTTTAATATTTTCTTTCGTTTTCTAATAAGATAATTCATTAGCTTACCTTACTATTTCAAGTGAGTTCTGGCTAATACTTTAACACTGAACTCTGTGGTTCAACAATTTATAACATTATTTTATTGTGTCTAGTTTGGGGTTCAATTTTTTAAAATTATATCTCATATCTTCATGGTTAAACTTAAACGGCCTTCATAAATACTATAATTGTATGTGTTTGCATTGTGTTTGTGTCCGGCTGGTGATCTTTACGTGGGCATTTCTTGACACAGAAGGCTCCATAGGTGTACTTTGCCCTGGGATTGTGTTCCAGTTGAAAGGTGGTGGGGTTGTAGACAAATGGCTGCGGGCACTGGGTCACACATGCCCCGCTGTCATTGAAGTTGGTGCAGGCCTGTACACACATGGAGATAAAGTATTTAGCTTACCTTCTACCTTCATACAGGGGCAGGTAGTTTGTGAATTTTGGAACCACGTAGGGTAGATAGATGTGTGCGTTTACATAACTTTATAGAACACAACAGTGATTTTGCTTCAGCAAAGATTTCCCTCAGTGTCTAGTGGCAACTTAGTGATATAGACACAGTCAAAGTAATACACAGAATAATAAGTAAGTAACTGTTTTTCACTACCCCCACGAAAATGTCCGCTGAAATGTTTAAACCAAAGTTGCGCTGAAATATTATCAAATAGTTTATAAACATAAACTGATACACTTGAGCCAATCACAATAGACAAACAACTTTTACTCATTTATTAAATGAGTAAATTAAATGTGTGTGTGTTTACTTACAAAGCAGTCTGTGTCCTTTGGTCCATAGCAGCCACCTGCACACTCACGATGGCAGCAGTCACTAACATAGGGACCAAAGCAACGGCCATCACATTGCTCCGCACACACTGTCTTAGTTACTGCAGAGTGAGTGTAGAAAAGAGAGTGGGAAAGAGAGGATAAATGTATATATACCATGCAACTGTTTTACACCTAAAGAACAAAATGTTACCTTACAATAAATTAATGCGACTAGTGAAACATTAACATGGATCAGTATTGATGCAGCCTTTATCCCTGGGAGGCGATCTATGCTTTAAGAGCTAGAGGTTTTTTTTTACAGAATGTTCGATTGGGATCCATAGTGGATCTTGAACCACATTTTCGCCTGGTTTCATGTAGGATAAACCTCTGCAACACAACCCTTCCAACTATACCTAGCGGGTGTTAACTTCTTGTAACACCCGCTATGAAGCCTTCAGAAAAAGAGTGAAAAAAAATACACACAGTTGGAATACAATTATTTTAGACAGAAAATCAAACTGTTCTACTATTATACTTATGAAATCAATGGTCCAAATGTATTATATATATATATATATATATATATATATATATATGCTCTTCTAAGGGTCTCTGTCTGAATGCGACATACTCCTGTCCGACTCAGTGTTGAGCCGTGCTGTTTCATGGAAGACATCTGTCAACACTTTTCTCACATATCTCACATGTCCTATGGGCTGTGTGCCCTGAGACATGGACAGCCATATGTACACACACAGATCCGCATTTTCAATGATAGGCCAGCTGGTAAGGGGCAGAGCTAAAGTGCAAGAGAGGGTATGAGAAGCATAAGCAGGGGGATTTATATGATAAGGGTAATAAAACTTGGGAATGCATAAAACAATGAAATCAACAGAGGAAATAGTTGCGAGTACGGGGTACACACATTTCATATTTTGTTCAGAATTTGCTGTTTTTGTTGCATTTAGGAGGTACATATAGTATTTGGTTTTGGTTACCAAATATGATACATTTGGTTGCAATATATGCAATGGTATATTTATTATTTATTATTTATTATTAGACATTTTTTTTAACTATGGCATCCAAAGCATGCACAGGACAACAAACCTGAATTATACGTGTCCACACCAGTGTTGGGTTTGTCATTCCCCTAAAACATTTGAATCATTTCAAAATCTGCTGCTACCATTTAATGCTGTTATTTTCTCCCCATTGAACAAAAATTTGCTGTACTCACACCACCAATATCACATCTTTACCCAAACATCAATTTCCCTTTTCCCCAAAGAGTCAACTGTGCTGTGCAAACATCGGTGGCCACCATTAGATTTGTTGTTTTGGTAATGCTATAATGACCACTGATATTTGATTTAACGTTCTCTTGAAGGTATCAAGCCACTAAAATAGTTTCTAACTCAAAAAGGCAGCTTTCAAGCATTTCTAAATAAAACTGAATTTTTAAGAATTGACCAATAAAAAAGAAAATGTTATTGGATTTGATGGTAAAGGTAATTGAAAATGAGTCATATGTAACTAATTAAATAGTAAATATTACTAATTGTTGACTAAGTAACAATATTACTGTTGATAACCCAGCACTGGGTTTATAACAAAGCAGATTCAGTGTGAAAGTGAGTATACGTGTGTTTGTGTATGAATACATACAGTATTTTGAAGTTTGTTTTGTTTCCCTTTGGGCATAGATATGACCAGATACTATAAAAGTGATGAATACAAGCCACAGACAACCCTCCAAACACACATGCAAATACACACTCACACTTCACCCTGCGCCTAACGTGGTGTTCCATTAACGGTGCCTGGGCTAAAATGAAAGGGCTGCTTTATTCAGAAGACAGTTTGTCAAACAAATGACCTTGCCAAGAGAAAGATGCAATGCTGTTGATCAATTTGGCTTTAAACTTCCACTTTAAGAGAAAGCGAAACAGGCTGGTGATGACGAATACAAAAGAAATCCATCTCATAAAATATGCCTGGAAGCTGCCATTTGAACAGGCTGTGGACAGCAGCATCAGTCACAGGAACCACTGTTTCTCAGTTCCCATTTACATAAGCTAAAATGCACTATTTCACATCTGGTTTCAAAAAGGACTTCATAAATAAGATTGATTTTTTGCAGTAAAACAAAGAAAGTTTTCTTGGAACCTTCATAAGTGTTATTTAATGTAAAAAAAACAAAGTGACCAGTGAACCAGACTTAGTCTGTCAGAGACCACCTACTACCCTACTTAGTTTATACAAGATTCAAGATTAAAAACACTTTATTAAGAGAGAAATTGTTTGCCTGTTACAGCCACTCTCATTTCAGAAAAGATTAGAAAACCCACAAGCATAATTAGCACCAAGGAAATATAAATATAGATACAAAAATAAAAAAAAACTAAAACATGATAACATCAGTCTCTAAATTGTTGTTCTCCCCTCTCCCCTTTACAGATGGGGCAGGGGAGGAATTGTATAGTTTAATGGTCACAGGAAGAAATGATTTCCTGTGTCTCTGTGGAGCACTTGACATTGATAAATCTCTGGCTAAACATGCTCCTCTGTCCAGACAGGACACTGTGTAGGTGGTGGGAAGGATTGTCTGGGATTGAGAGGAGTTTGGAGAGTGTCCTCCTCTCAGCTGCAATGTGTAGAGGGTCCAGCTCCACACCAAGAACAGAACCAGCCCTCCTGATTCATTTCTCCAGTCTGTTAGTGTCTGCTACCTACAAGTTGCTGCCCCAGTAAACCACAGCAAAGAAAATCACACTGGACACCACAGACTCATAAAACATCTGCAGCATGATGCTGCAGACATTAAAAGACCTGAGCCTCCTCAAAAAGTAAAGACGACTCTGGGTCTTTTTGTAACTTGACCAGTCAAGTTTATTGTCTAAGTCCACTCCCAGGTACTTATACTCATACACAACCTCCACCTCATCACCCCGTATAGTGAGAGATGTGACAGGACCCCTGGACTTCCTGAAATCCACCACCAGCTCCTTTGTCTTACTGAAGTTAAGCTGGAGATGGTTTTGCTCACACCAGTCTACAAAGTTGTTCACCACTCCCATGAACTCTGTGATGTCTCCACCCCAAATACATCCTGGTGGTGACAGGAGCCTGAGTTGTACATAAAGTCTGATGTGTACAGGAAGGGAGACAGGACTGTCTCTAATGAAGTCTACAGCAGTAGCCGAAACGTAAGCAAACAGGTAAAGAAAACTAATTAGTTTTTACTGTGTTTAAAAAGGAATCTGGAAAATAACCCAAAAAATCACAGAGAATGAAAGTACAAAAGATGTTGAAAGGACTGTTCCCTGTGGAGCTTCTGTGCTGCAGACAACAGGCACATATAGCTTTATTTGAGCACACAAATGCATATATAATGCAGATCCAATGCTGTGGTTATCTTGATAAAAAATGATTCTTCTTGCTGTCCAGGTAAGAGAAGAAAAGCTCATTTATTAAGCGGTATTTCAATCTCAGTTCTTCTGATGGTTATAGGAGCTTTTTTAATGTTAGGCATAAGAAATGTTAGGACTAACACACAAACTACTCAGTTCTTCAGTTTGTCTCCTCCCAAAGCTTCTGTTTTATTCATATTTTTAAATATATATTATAATATAGATTTTTCTCATGACCAAGTTTCCTAAAACCTATGTTTCTATAAAACCTAACTGTAATCACACATATGTGTTTTGCAGGGAACCAAATTACAACTCAGTGACCTAGTTTAATGGCACGGGGTCCAACTGTGTTAAGAACTGCTATAAAAAACTTTACTACATCATTCATTTAGCGCATGTGCAAACATTTAACAGCTTTAATACTACACATTTGTTGTAAATAATTAAGGAGGCAAAAAGTACCATTTATGTACCATACTAGCATTTGGCCTTCTATATGTTTTATTCTTAAAAATTCAAAATAAATGTCAAATGTAGTATATACAGTAAAAAAACTTTAGAATAATGTATCTGTGATTTTCAAAGCTAGAATATATATGCTGACTTTAAAGTAAATTACTTGAGTGCATTGACTTTCCTCTGGAAGTGCAGACCTCAAATATGTTTTTTTTTCTTATTTTGAGACAGTTGTATAACATCAAAGATGTAACTAAATTTATCTTAATTTTCTTTTTACTCAAGGATAGATGAAGATGAATCGTGGCACCATATATGAATGAAGACGGCGAGAAAGCAACCGAACAGCTAAAGGAGACAGAGAGACAAGGCCAGGGCTTGTCCGGGGCTGGTCTGTCATGTGTTGTTAATAGGTCCTGGTCAAACAGTTTATTGCTCATTATCTTAATGAGATCTCAATAAGATCAGACATGCCATGGTGGGAAGGTATAGATGAAGTAGACAGTTCACAGAGTGATGTCGAGTTGAGAAAAAAATTATAATGAGAGTCGTACAATCGCACTGAAAAATCGTGTGTGTTCTGTGGGGGTGAAAAAATAGTGTGATAGGTACAGATCTGCAGAGACAGATTATTATCTATAATAACTGACTGATAAATGGAAGTCAGAAGGATTATGACTTCACACATCCTATGAAACCTCCGTTTAAGAAATATGTTGCATTTTATGGAAAATTATCCTGTTGGGCCCTTGACTCACCTAATAAATAACAGAAACATGAATCCTTGGTGTCTCATGAATCCTGCGTTGTTCTGTGTTCTCGATACCAAAGCTTCAGTAATGGAAGTTTTCTTAAGCATAATTAGTTACAAATTATTATAGCTGAAACTGTTTACGCCTACTCACCCCACCCACCTCGAAAATAAGGATCTAAGTAAAGACAACTACCCAGTGAAGCCATAAGAGAGTGTTATTGCTTCTGTGTTGTTAGCTTCACAATGTATGTGTATATCCTTATAACTAACTAATGTAAGCACAAAACATTCACATATTTATTGGCATTAGAGCAGTAGTGCTGGTATTAAAGCAAAGTACTACCATGATTAATAACAGTTTTGACAAGGCGATGTAAGGCAACCCGCTTTATGGAACTTAATGTGAGAAGTAGTTTTTCTTTTTGGCTTTACTCATTGATTTAGTTTTGGCTATTTGTGTTTGTTTGTCCACATGTACTGCATGTCTTGTTCAATCTTCTTGCTCGAACAGATGAAAGAGATGCAAACATGGAAAGCATGATGGGCAGAGCCTGAGAGAGAGCATTGCTGACAGAGAAATTGAGAGCCTAGGAAAGATGACTGAAGGAGTGGGAATAAAATCGAGCTTCCCCCCTACTGATGGACTCAGCAGTGTATCATTCTCACACTCTCCCAGCTGCCATTAGCCAGTATGAAGGGTGGGAGGTCACAGCAGGAGGGTTGGTGGTAGATTTGCTGGGGATCTAGAGATATTGTTGGGTGTTGATATGTGTGAGTTTGTGTACAGTATCTGTCCATGATGTTTCCACAGTTACTATGCGCTTGAGTGTACCTGTAGGGTGCTGGCTAATTTACAAGACTGAAACCTGCTGTACAATAAACCATATCTGCTGCCATTTCCCTCTCTATGAAATAATTAATTAATTTCATTCAATATAAAATATCAGAACTCCTTCAGAAATCACCCAATGTCATTTTAGAAGTTTCGGTCTATATTTAGAAGTTGTTCAAATACCATTCATGGAAAGCTGAGCATGGCATCTTTCTTTAGTACAAGTAACATTGCCATTCAGCAGTACATTTAAAAATACAATTAAACATTGCCATATTGACTCCAAACTGAAGAACTCTAAAATAAAAAAATAATCTAGTTTCATCCAAAAGTATTAGAGTAGCTGGGCCAATTCATATGTGTTGACATAAAAAAAAAATGAATGAGCAAAACTCCATGAATATTTAAAACTACATTGGTCTTTTAGGCAGAGTGTAACTACATGGTTCCCATTTGATAACATTTGGTCACTTGGATGTTGACATCCAAACCAAATGCCATTTTAACTTGGAATTGTCCTTAAGTTGCCTGATTTGAAACTTGAAACACAAACATGTCATGACTGCATTAGTTAAACCACTTTTACTTTGTACTTTTATTATATTACTCATAGTATTATGAGGACGCCACTAAAAGTAATGCACTGTGCTGTCAGGTGATAATAGTGATGCACTTACAGCTTTGACACTGGTCTTCTTTGGGTCCCCAGCAGCGTCCATTACAAGAACGATGGCACTTTTGACCTGCAAACATGTTTAGCAAAATAAATGGTCATCATTTCAAATGGTTATTTCATTCTAAAATGTGCTGTATTAGGCTCCACAAACTTGTATTGATTGGACCTTGGTATCCGATAAAGGCACTGAACTGGCATCAATTAACTGAACAATGAACAAGAATGTACTGTTGTTGTTTTGTTTTTTTAAGTTCAAATACACTGTGTGTGTGTATTTGGCACACGATAACTCAACATGCTTAATAATGATCTACAAACAGAAATCTGCAGAAAATGTAGGCACTTGCATACTTAAAAAGGTTGTTATGTAGTTTCATATGAGCCCATGGTGATAATGATATGTTTAGAAATGGTCTGAATATAAATAATTTCTCTTCAATATAAATACACATAGCTTATATAAATAACATTCAAAATGTAATCATGCCTTTTCCAGTTATTACAAGAGATTTAGTTATAACACATCATGTTACACTACTGGCATGTGCTTCACTAGTCATAAAAACCTAAATAACCTTGACACTAGTTGTTTTGTGAAAATAAGAAAATTCTTATTGCCACTCCACTAGAAATCAGCCCAGCATGAAACCAGCACACATCAGATTGCGATAAAAGCAGTAAAGCAGCAGAAAGCAGCATCAAACCCTCAGAGCTTTAGCCAGTGCCTTTCTGTTTTTTTTGGAGAACTTAATTGACTGTCTAGTAATTGACTGCGGGGGAAGTGAGCCTGGATAAGTGCAGAAGTGCTGTCCTCTGTCCATCAGCCTCTTCAGATGAGAGCTATTAGCATCGAGACTGACTCTATTCCCCAACATGAGCCTCTCCATCTTCTGCCCTCTTCTTCTTCCTCCACCACACATTTCATCTCTTTCATTCTCAATCCACCCCTTACTGATTCATCACTCCTCTGTGGTTCTGTTTCATTGAATGTCTATCTTTGTCTTTTTTTGTTTCTTCCCAGTCCGCCCTTTATGTTTTTTTGCAGTGTTTTTCCTCCAGTCTATCAAACTAGCACTTGTGACGGTGCCAAGTATGCACAACCTCTTCTGACTATCTCTGTTCTCCTCCATGTGCCACGTGAAGCCAAATCAGAGAGTGTTCATTTGGTGTCCGCAGCGTCACTTTTCAACTCAGAAATTTTCAGTGGTCTAGAATAGACCTGTCCTACCCCTCTTCCTGCACCATAAGCCTTTACAGCTTTATTAAAACCGCCTCTGAAGGTTAAAATGTTGGGAAACCTGTCATAAGAGGCTTGGTGTGTAGATAAAGAAACATTGGTGATTACAACCAGATATAGAATATGCAGAGTAAAACATACAACAACAGTGGCACAAATAAGTCTCAAGTAATAACAACGTATAGCTTATGTGTCCCCAAAGAATGAGCTGGAGATTAGGGTCTCAGTTGTGGAGACCCTTGATTTTTGGTGAACTAGAGGACTTGCATGGGAGTCAGGGTCGATCCAGGGCTAAAGGGGCTGCAGGGAGGAGGGTGATTGAGCAGAATATCAATGTTTGGAGCTGTTAATCTGCATGTGAAGCCTTCAGCAAGTGCTGGGAGAGGAAATCCAAGGACATATGCAGAGATCGTTTTATTTGTTGATGATAGTGATTGTGAATTTTATTATGCAGTTTTGTATGTATACATTTATAAGACAGCTTGAGAAAATACAGGAAATGCATGGAAATGTCAAACAGCTTGAGCACTAAATTAAAAACAAAAAGCAGAGCTTATAAGGAGGTTAAGTAAGTGAATGATTAGAAACGGGTCAAAAGAGGTGACTTAATGCGTCTTTACTTCACAGACAACATCATCTTTTATACAGCCTGACAGGTTAATAAATCTTATCATTAATCTAAGCATTCATTAACATGTCTTGCAGTTGGCTACAGAGGGACACTGACATGATGTGAACCATCAGTCATTGTAGATTATTAAGGACTGTGACAGAATGGGGTCAAGGGGTGATTTTGTGACAACAATGTTTTGCTGCTTACATTCACTTATTTTAATTGGAGCAAGTTCAGATGAGGGATAGAACTTACCAGTTCCTGTTTCTTTGTGAAGGATTTAACATGTTGGCTAGCTTTTAACCAGTCAAACAAGCCATCAGATTTGTAGTCATGAGATTTCCCTGTTAGCAGGTAGCACTACCACAGCTATGTTTTCAAAGCTAAGAAATAAGTATAACCTGTTAGGTCTTGAACTTACGTTAGGGCATTTTAAAATATACAGTACGTGTGCTATGACAAATATTCAAGACTAAATGTACAAATAAAACAAACTGAACAGTTACAGTGTGGTTTGTTTGGCAGTCCACAAAGCTTTCTTCATCTTTTCCATGTCTGTTTTTTTTGAGGTGTGCGTGTGAGTGTAACAGTGTCAACGAAACACATGCAGCCCAATCCAATCATGGTGTCATCTAGAGTTCTGGTAGGTTACTTACATGTAACGCTGCTGTTGGTGGGCACCACCAGAGGATGGATCCGTGTGTTTTTGACAATGTCTTGCCAATGGATCGTGTCTGCATGACACAAAAACTTGTTCTGGTCAACATAAACACCTCCACTGAGGATCTCTGTGGAAAACAGGGAGAACACACATTCAACACAGGGCATGTTTGTTACTTGACTATTTGTGCCTGGAGGATGCACCTAATTTAGCAATTATGTCACCCGGTTCCTGATGTGTTTTAATTGCCAGCTTTCCCCAGCTCTCATTTTATAATTAACAACTGACATGGCCAGACACTACATGTCTACATTAAAATCATTACCATACTACACTCGACAAGCACTTTATCATTTCCTGTTCCTCAGAGAAGTGGTGGGGCGTAGGGGGAGCAGCTGACCTTGAGACACATCCATTTGATGATGGTGGTTGTTGAGAGGCAGCCAAGCCAGAGCCGTGTCATATTGCTGTTATTACAACCTCTGATCTTTCATATTTTGTTTTGTTTTCTCATCCTGCTCCACCTACGCTGCAAGTAGACAGAATCAATTATGCCCCTTTACCATCGCAATACTAACTCCCTCTGGGATTTAAGACTCAGTAGGGGACAGATGCCTTAAACGTCTGCAGCTGTATATTTCTTTAAGGTATAATATGCATTGCACAGGAGGATGTATTTCTGTTACCACATACAAAAGTCTGCTGAATGATTGGACATGGAAGTTGTTTCCCCTATTGTTGTGCAGGAGTTTAGAGAATGCCTAATCCTGACTTTTATGTGAGACAGAGTGGCAAGGAGAAATAGAGAGACAAGGAAATATGAGAGAAAGCATCAAAGAGGCAAATAATAGGAATAAAAGACAGAGTGAAACACAGTAGCAGATTTGCATTATTTACAAGCTTGTGTGTTCGCTACCTCCCAACAAACAGATTACTGACACAGAGCTGAAACCGATGAGACACATAATCATACATGAGGCACCCCGCCAGCACCACACAGAAACAGCCAAATACAATATTGGCCTGCGAAGGCCCGATTAAATGATGCTCCCTGGATAATAGGTGATGGAGGTATTACCTACACAAGACCCCCATCCCTGAACGTCAGCCCTGCTTCTCTATGTATCTGCATATGTGGATGTGGTGTTAGGGCGAGAAATTAATCCTCCTTCTCACCATGGTGTGGGGGGCGGGGGGTATCCCTCGGCTAGAAGGAGGCAGCGTCTCAAATTCAAATTGTTTGCACAATGGGATGCTACTGGCAAAGTAGGGCAATGGACAAACCAACAGCGAATGGAAAGCAGCTATTACAACAAAAGTGCCAGCAGGACCTCGCTACCCTGGTTAGGCAAGATACATGAACATTTCTCAGGCACTCGCCTTCATCTTGGCTTGTTGTCATGTTGTCAATGCTCCACCATTCTCAAATGCATTTCCACACACAACACAATCTGTGTGACATGAGCAAATTCAAGAGGCTGCAAAATAGTTTAGTCGGCTTCTCCCCGGCACTTCCTGTGGACTGTGTCGTCAGCTTTGAAATGATTAACAAACACATCTGACATATTATGTATGATCACACACAACACACATGTAGGCATAGCTTTCATTACCAGTAAATGCCGGTCTTGCAAATTTCCTAGGGGTATAGTTTGCAGCCATGGGGAGATCAATGGTTAAAATCTGTTGCTGATTGTTTAGTGGTTAGAGAAAATGTCTTAATTACTTTCTTCGCATAGCTGCAGCTCCTGTTTTCAAACAACCTCCTCCCCTACCCACTTGTCCCGTGAGCAACTTCAAGCATCTCTGAGCGAGTGTGCGGCTTTAGAAGGTAACAGCAATCTCCAGTATCAGGCCGCATGACCGTTGGAGGAAAACAATATGAAAGTCAGAGAAGCAGAACAAATGTATGCAGGCAATTATTTTGACGGTAAGCGCTTGTTGTTGCTGTTTTCTTTTTTCATTGCAGAGTGGGGATGGGTTTGATTAAGACTGGGAGGCAAATCGCAAACCAGTGATCAGAAAAGCAATATTAATGAGTTTGTGAGAGTGAATTAATAAAAAAATATGTACAACAACAAAAGCAGTATAATTAAAGGTTGTTTTTCACTTGTGGTGAAGGACTACTTTATTGAATATGCGGAAGATCTATGTTCTGAACTACAGTCATCAATACATACAATAACACATCCACTCTGTATTTTATTTAGTATATAAACATAAATGTGAAAAAAATAACAGAAGCTTGATAGATGCAGTGTAGTCTGCTGCTCAGAGGTTAATAAGATAAAAAGTCAACCCGAGAATCAAAAAGGTCTCAAACACCAGGCATTTACAGCAGACAGGCAATTATTCAATCAGAAAGGCAGAGGAGTTTTTCCTTCTGCTCGCAGTGGGCCTGGGGATTTTACCCATAGTCTCTACTGTACTATCTCATTGACTCTGAGAGCTTCAGCTTGGTTTCAGTTCAGCATTGCTATCAACTCAGTGAAACAGAGGGGAGAAACACCGCGGGAAGATCAAAATGCATTCTGGGTCACAGAGGCTAAATGCTGGGGCGCAGAGCCTGTTGTATACCCCAGCACCATTGCAAGGCTGAACTTGTTGCTAGGCTGCACCCAACAGACTGGCAAAAATTTCCAAATAAGAAATGAGAGCACACATACAGTCCACACATGAAAGAAACACACACAAACACACTTCCACACATAGCGTAGGTTTGGCAGTAATGAGGCCATCATTATCATGCGTGCCTCAAGCATCTATTAAATTAAATCATTATTGCTCTATCTGTAGACTTGTATCCAGAAGGTCACTAATTTAAATCTCTACAAGAGCTGTGAAAATGTGGGTGGCAGCAAAAATGTACATACATTTAGAAACAATGCACTAGTAAGGTCTCAGTATTTCTTGTAGAGCATCATGAAGCTGTATCATCTTTCCTGGCGCTGGGCAGTTTGTCCAAATCTCAAATATAGTTAACCTGTTCAAAATTATATGAGCTATTGTACGTTAATAATCCTTAACAACTACCAAAAATGAAGAGTAAGTGAAAATTAAATTCAAATTTAGTAAATAGTTATATTTTGTACTGTATAAAAGAAAGAAAGAAAGAAAGAAAATAATTTATAAAGGCTAAATAGATTAAGAGATATTTGGTGAATGGACCTTCAGATAAATCTTCAAGATACTTTGGTAATTAAATAAAAAGTTGCTTCCATCAGCTCTAAGTAATAAACAACCAACAAAAAGAAAGGTCAGCTCAGTTTCTATGTAGAGAGGGAGAGACACATGTTACCACACACTATTATGTCAAGTCACCAAGCTGTGAGTCGCTCGCTTTCCGACAGCAGATGTCAGGACAGCAAATCTCCGCCTTTGCTCTACAAATAGGTGATCTCCCCTTCTATCCATCAACTGCTGCTACTGCACAGTGTCATCGTCACTCCACCACCAAACCCACCTGAAGTCAACATGTGCATATAGTACAGAATATCTTTCTGAATGTGCAAGTGGAAGATACATCTAAAAAAAGGCAATATATCACAAATCTGTTTTATATACTTGTATGTGAATAGACCCACACAAAGAAAAAACATAAGATGAAGGAGCAGGTAGCAGCACCATCAGCTATTTGATAATGGTATCAATTAAACAATATAATGATATTATCATTACTAGTTTGTCATGGCCAAATATATGGTCTAACACATAGCTGAAAACTCCTGTCTAATAATAAGCAGTGAGACAGACCTTGAAGTGCAAAAAAGGTCTATTGCCACAACTTTATTGAGCCACAGATCTGGATCTATGTCTAAAATCTCTCACACCTAAGGGTCAAAATGCATCGTTAGCCCATTTTACTAATTTCTGTGCATTCAGTAATTGACCTATACCCACTTGTACATCCCCAGTTTCACTCCAATGTACAGTTGGGTTTCAGATTAGCTCCCCATCATCTTACTTCTGCTGCAATCACATGCATCAGATGGATTTTGCCTTAAAAGGCTATATAGTAGCCGCCCTTTCTCCGTTTCTATCCCCATCTGTACTGCTGACCAAATTTTACTTTATTCCTTTCTGATTTGTATGCTCCAGTTGAATTGAACAGGCCCTCTCGAAACAAAAGGAATGCTTAGACCCCTCATTGTCTAACACACTAATAAAATTGACAGGACATGCATGTATATATACAAAGTTATACCATACAAAATAAGTTTAAAAGTTACACTTTTAGACCTATCAGCATAAGGAGTATAATACTTTCCAATACATATATAAAAAAGTCTAATTCGCGTTTATATTATCCCAAAATTCCACAGTGTTAAAAAGCATGTAGGCATACGCCAAATTTTATTAGGTGTCTAATCTTGGCTCTTATAAGGACAAAGGATGGACACGCTCCCACAGGAATGACATGCAATTTTAATAATGTTAACACAGTCCCCCAGCAAAATTGTGGAAACCACTCAAATGTAATTGCTCTTTTATGTGTTTAACTATTGACCTGAAAAGAACAACTGCATTAATTTGACTACATAAAAGTGCTTCATGAGAGGTTCAACAGAAAGGTGGCAGCGCTGGGATTTGACTGTCTCCGAACACACTGCAGTTACTTTGTGTGTGTGGCATTGCTAGGTTGGAGGAAAAAAGTAAAATAAACAGACTAAGGTTTATGTACAATCGATCATCATAAGAAGAAGACAACTGGATGATGTCACGTTTAGAGATAATAATCTAGAATGAAAGAAAAAAAAGACAAACATATTCAATCTTGTCAAAGTACAGTGTGTGCAATTTCTGTCAGCCAACATTAGATTCTGTTTTTTAGTCCCTTATCTGTGCACTTTGATACAACTTGAGAATAAAACTATTTAGTTTTAATATATTTTGAAGATATTTAATCCAATACATTATTCTATTCTTGGAACTAACATAGAGAAATTTCATTGAGAAACTCGCTGAGGCTAAGTTGATGGCATGGGGGTGTCAGCCACGGCCCCATCCCACAAACATATGCTGCTACTTCGCCAAGATAATTGCATTCACAGGCTACTGATTAAATTTGGCCCATCCCTCACACAATTGTTTCCTATGAGTCTTTATGAAAAATGCCTGCGATTTAGGGATTACACAATTATACCCCAGCAAAGCAAAGCATCTGCTTAAAGAATAAGAAAAAAAAATATGACAGAATGGTTATGGGCTGGTGCGCTTGTATCCTTGCTTATTTTGAACTTAAACCGTGATAAAACTCTGGTAATCTGAGCTTTATGGATTGGGTGGAGGAGGAGAAAATCATTTCACAATAGCTTTAGATGAGACAAAACTATGAGCAAAACAAAAAACAAAACAAAGAAAACTGATGAGAGAAAGAAACAGAAAAAGTAAAAATATCAAGGGTACAAACAAGTGAGTGATTAAAAAAGAGTAAAAGGGCCTTCAATTGCTGCTGCTGAGGGCCACTTAGCTTATCAAGGCCGATGTGTGATCAGTCTGCCAGCTGAATTAAAATGAGCCATACTCTCTGGAATAGGCAAAACAAAACAGAGCCTGAGAGAGGCAGAGAGAAAGCGGAGGGGAGAGAGTGTATCTTACATGGCATAATAAGTATGTTGGTTTTATCACAGAGGAAACTGGCTTCAGTCGGTGCTTGGTTTGCTAAAGCAAAAACAACACCTCATTGAGGCCTTGTTTTTCCAGGCCTAGTGGGACACATCCTGTAACACACTACAGGCCGTGGCTCCCACTTTGTTCACATGGCACTCTGATGTGGTATGCATAGGTCAAGATGGGAATGTCATCTTCTGTAAGTGTGAGAGAACAGACATCTCCCAAAGCTGCATTATATCATATAAATGTTCTTAATTAGAAAACAATAAAGTACCACTGACCAACACATAATCTAATTTCCATTACAAGATAAAATGTTTTGTTAATTCTCTTGTTTTTGTGTGTTTTACTAATTCCTGTGCATTCAGTAATTGACCCTGAAGTGAATTGACCTTTCACTTCAATGTACAGTTGGGTTTCAGATTAGTTCTCCATCATCTTACTTCTGCCGCAATTACATGCATCAGATCATTTATCTTTGTGTTCGGGTCGTTTTCGACACAGTTATAATTTAAGGTTATAAATCGCTATTTAGAGCCAAAACCTAAATCATAAACATGCACTCAGCTCACTAACACAGTCAGCCAACAGCCTACTGACAGCAAGATCCTCTACCCAACCCATGAGCTTTAGTCAGTGTCTTCTCTCTTTATCAGTTTGTCTCCTTACGGACATATAAGGCATGTTTAAGAGCAGTTCAGTTTATAGTTGGTCACTTGCAGAGGACACATCTTCAATTTGGAGAATGCAAAAATAAAACGATCATTTACATTCAGCAAGGCTCTGGATCATATGTTTGTTGAAAATTGGGCAGATGACACAAAGCATCATAGTGATATGAATGAGCAGGACATAGGCCTATCTGATGAGATCATCACTGGTGCTGAAGATGCTCCCATTTCTGCTGAAACATTCAGATTCAAAAGTGGTATCTGTGAGTTCAGTACCTCCTGACTTACATGACAGGGCAGCTGATGTAAATGTTATCCCCTGGTATCACAGTTTAATGTGAGGAGAGTAAGTTTCATCAAGAAATTGTTTGATCTGTTCATGCCACTGTCACAAAAAAGCATCATTGCTATGACAAACCTTGAAGAAAAAAGGTCATTATCAACATGTGGAATGACAATAAATACTTGGATGCATTTGAATGGTCGATCCAAATCCACCTGGTGGAAACCAACCAAAAATGAAAGTGGAGAATGTTTCTTGAGGAACTAGGACGTTACCTTGACAGGGCTCACTGAGCAAAAGCATCAGGTGCCCCAAGACCCTGATTCTACAAGAATTCAAAGATTCTGAGCTGTGTTCTGCCCTTCTGAAGAAATATCTCTGCAAAGCACATGCTATAAGTATCACTTTTTGCCACACATGCATCTAAACAAACACACACATATACATGCTTGGTCTTGCCAAGCTCAGAAACAAATTGCATGATGAATATTTGTTCTGACGGCAATTTAATGGCTGATTTAAGTCACGGGTCGAAACCGACCAACCGATCAGAGATGGTAACAGAAAGTTAACACAAGAGGAAGGTTAATGTAGAAGGAGAGCTATGTAAAATATGAAATAAGTATTTACTCATGCTTGATAGTGTGCAGATATTATAAGTGTTACTGAAAATATGATGCCTTTTAGAAAACAAGTTGAAGTCGAGAAAGTTTAGCAAAGGTTACTTGTTTCAATGTTTTGAACAGTGTAACATGTCTGAACCCTCGCCTCATCGAAAAAAGCAACATCATCCCATCAAACTTGCAACATGCAGGTTTTTAAGTAACTAACATCAACACAGGAATAACAGGGAAAAGCTGTTTCCAAACCTCCCACAGTGACCTACTGTGGTTTTTGAAATGCAACATTAACTCAGGAAATATGTATTCTGCTAGATCAACAAAGTGGCTTAGAAACTATAGAAAAATAGTTTTTCTTTTACAAATAAAAAATTGTGGATTATATGAAAATAAGCATCGAATTTCTAGCAGTTATTTTAATTTCTGCCAAGTAAAACATGTCAAATAATAAATAAAAAAGTTGACATTGAATAGACTCTTATTAATTTAGATAAATAATTTTTACAAACCTGATTTACTTAATCTGTTATTTCGCTTTATTTCAAATTCATGCTAGTTGGATCTTGGGGACTGTGATTTCAATTTTTTGCTATGACTTTCAGTGTGTTGTACACTAGTAAAGACTTTGAAGTTGAAACCTTCATTTATCAAGTTCTGATGTGTGACTTAAATGTTCTTTTCTAAGCGGTGCTGTGTGTTCTTTCCCAAAAAAACACACTGCTGAAGTTTGCCAAAGACCCCTTTGACTTTGAATGCTATTGGGAGAAAAATATTTGTAGACTGATGAAACTAAGGTCAAATTGTTTGCAAAAGTACAAGTGGTGTAAGAATGGGAACCACAAATCAACATCAAACCATCCTACCAGCAGTGATGTAAGGGTTAAGTATAGGCCACAGGACAAGGACCTAAGCGTTGCAGTACTTTGACTACAAAATACCTTTAGAGACACAAAATCTGGCTTTTGGAGTGTTCCAGTGAAAGCTCAGACAGCCCAGCAGAGATGCCGTTAAGTGACATGAAGAGAGACATTCACACCAGAGGTTCTAAGAATACAGCTGAGCTGAAGATGTTCTATGATGAAGAATGGTCCAGAATTTCTTCTGTGTTGTTCAGGTGTAATACAGAGCTACAGAAAGAACAGTTTTCAGTACATGTTTGCATGTCTAATGGGTGTGTTCAATACATGACATGACAGCTCATGACTGTTTGTATTTTATCATTTTAGAAATATGTTGATGTTAGTAAATTAAAATGAAGCATATACAACATATTTTCAGACCATGGAATAAGAATAGGCTGACAGAAGACAGACTTGAGGAAGCCCTCTGGATAGAAGGGCGAAACGTCGTCAAGAAACCTGAAAAAAAAAAAAAAAAAAACCTACTAAGTCCAGTTGCTATTGGATAAACCTTTTTGAGATAACCATGACCTGGATGACTGAGAACCTTCACAGATATGAACTTACTCTAGATTTAATTTTAGTAAAAATAATAACTTTCAATCATAACTTTAGTTTTAGTAAGTTTACTTATGTACCACCAAGTCAATGCTAAATTCAGTCAGGATAACTGGAAATTCCTCAGATTAATCCATTATCACAGTTTTGTGCAATGTCCATAAGGTCTGTTAAGCAGCACAACAAATAACTATACCTTAGAGAAGTTGTAAAGAAGTTAAATAACGCTTTTTTAACAATTTCATTTAGTCAAGTCATGCCTGGTTTTGCATATAGTAACACGCACCATATGTCTATGGAGACCTGGGATGAACAGAAAACTCCTTTTCATGTCCCATTGCACACCACTGCCCCCATCAATAGCTGCTCCACTTACCCAAGGCTTTGGCCTAAGAGGCAAAAAATAAGCATATTAATTATTAAGCTGCCAGGGGAGAAAGGGGAGGAGTGGTAGGGTTGGAGGGTAATGTGTGTGTTTATGTGTCGGCACTGAGGCAGGGATATTAAATTGGTTTTGGGAGCAAAGCTTCTGTTAAACTCATGTAAAGTCAGCCCCAATGATAACAATTTAAACTGATGGTTAGAATTTGAATTCAACTGTTGGAATGTGAACTGTACATCCTGTCCTGTATATAATGTAGTGTATGTTATTAAGTACTCTCAAAAAGGTTTTATCCAAAGGAACTGGACTTGTTTGGTTTCTTTACGATGTTTCACCCTTCTATTCCAGAGGGCTTCCTCAAGTCTGACTGTCTGGTGTAAGTAGCAGGTTTATAAACCCTGTGTAATCCTCAAGATGTTGATTGGTGGTCACCTGTGGGTTGTCCTCACCTCTGGCTTTCACGTATGTTGATAACACCAGCACAATACTGTACCTATGACAATGCAAGTTAACAAACACACCAACAGTCTAAGAAAACACACTTATGTCTGTGTGATTTCACAACTTGTTCATATAAATGTTAAACACCTCGTTTTAAACACTCAAAATCTTTTATCAGTCAAAGTCCACAGGTGTCCATTTAGGCCTCATAGCTAAGATGATAGAAAGTGACATTTTCCTCAGTGGCTTTTGAGACCCACCAAGCTGCCAGTCACCTTCTATTTTATTTGCTTTCCCACTCATTTTGCTCCTCCTGTGAGATGAGCACTGAGTGCCTCTGACATCAAAGGCCTGTCTAAAACACGGTCTGGCCTTCAGAATCAAAGTAAGAACTGCATGTCAAGGCTGCACAGCTATGGAGTGATATGGTAAACCTGCAATGACAGCCAGTCAGTGACAGAAACTGAACATGACAATCAAAGTCTGAGCTTTGTTTTGAAATGCAATGAAAACTACAGTGTTGCTGACCATTCAAAAACAAAAGAAATCATACAAAATTGGTACAGTACCGAGTGGCTTACAGAGCACAATTAATAATGCTTACTTGAATACTATCTTTGCAGGCGCAACATAAAAGACAACAGTGCTGTTTGCACTGACTGATGAAAAAAAACATCAATTTGCAATTTTGGATAGATTTTTGTTGCAGCAATATACTAGATGCTCTAAGCACAAATGTCTGTACCAAACAGCAGCATTCACCATTTGTTCATAAAGTACCTGGTTTTAGACATAATTACATTTATAAGAAGCAAAGACAGAATTTGTGTTGCTGTTAGACTGCATTATTTCTTCTTCTAAAACGACATCAAAGAGAGCCTGTGCATAAGCTCATTATTTGCGTGTGAACATATGTGCTAGAATACACCCCCGTTCCAGAAAAGTTGGTAAAATTTCTAAAATGAAAAAAAATAAAATCTGTGATTTCTGTTAAGACTGGGGTCAATCAGGTGCCTTTGTTCGAAAGTTGAGTCATGGCAAATAGACTAGTTTTTTCATTTAAAACTAATTTATCTGCTGGAAGTATGTGTTTTAAAAGATTCAAAGATTCAAAACACTTTATTAATCCCAGAGGGAAATTGTTTGCCATGAATACAGCCGCTCTCGTTATAGAAAAATTA
>JAUMTR010000013.1:11769820-11781938 GCA_032270685.1 Microctenopoma stevenorrisi | reverse complement strand
AGCACCAACAATAAATAATATAGAAATAACAACTAAAAAAGCACAATAAACATAAACAACAACATGATAACATCCATGTTAACTGAACAACGTAATTGCATTTTGTAAAATAAGTGTGTAAATCTTATTCTTATTTAATCTGAATCTTAACAGAGGCAGTTGTTTACATCACGTTTCCTTTAAATTACATTCTTTGAGAATTGAGGATACTAAAAGTTGCAATTTTGCAAGTGGCATATTTGCCCATTCTTGCTGGGTAGAAAAATTCAGCTCATGTCTCCACTGTCATGTTTCTGCAAAGAGGGTTTTGTACAGAATTTGTGTAAAGCCTTTGCGTAGCAGGGTTTCAGCCTTCATTTCTATATGCAATTTCTGACAGAAATTAGTTTTAATTGTATGTAAATATATATATATATATATATATTTCTGGAAATTGAGATTGTACTGAACACGTTGTTGTAACAGTGTTAGGTTTTAAGTATGGCTCCGTTAAAGTGTCAGAGAAACACAAGGTAATCAACATAACCCACGTAAGCGAATTAATCCCCAGCACACATACGTGAGCAGACACTGTCACACTCATTCTGTCCCTCATTTCCTTCTAGAACAACAAGGTAAAAGTGAGATGAACAGCCTCCTGTTGGTTTTACATCTACATCTGGGAAAATCTTAGCCTGATCTAAGCTGTAGCCTGGAGGGATAGAACTGTTGGAAAAAGAGTGAAAAAGGCTATGTTTTGATTATTAATTGGCATTAAAATTCGTTCCACGCCTACTTTAACTTTTAATGAGGTGAAAGTCAACTCTCTCTTCCAGCATGCCAAAGAGGTTCAGTTAGGAAGTCAAATTGGTAATAAAGGATATGCAATGTTTAGGCAAGCCTGGATATTTTCTAGCTGACAAAAGGTGAAGCAGGGTTGGAGGTTTGACCTGTATGATATTTGGAACCAGGGGGAATAGTTAGTCTTTCTAGGCTGGTCCCTAATGCAATCTCGGGCTCTGGAAATGTGAAATATTTATTTAAAATAGACACATTGTACTAGTGTGAGCACCATTGTACTTATGTATCCTTACACTGACATACTTGCATGCATAAAAACCAAAGACAGATTCAGATTCAGACTGAGATTTTATTTGTCACAGACATGCTCCCCAGAACAGAAACACTAGAACTAGGGACTGTAACCTTCAGAGGTGGCAAAATGACATACATTCTTTATATAATATTGAAATAAACGAACAAGGGTCCAAACAAAGGTCCAACTAAGCCTTAAACTAATTTGTTGGAAATTGCCTACAGGACTGTCAATATTTTGTTTAGCCTTAACAGAAACCTGTTTTCAAACTTAGAACTTTTCTGTATGTGCACATATTCACATTAGAGGAAAACAAGTTAAGTAGCTTAACCTTTGCTGTAAAAACTAACATGACTAACACATTGATAACTGCATATAGTCAGATTATGGAAGTAGAGTAGAGAGCAAAGAGTCAGTAGATGGAATAAACCATACTGTAACATATTTCTGGACAACTACAGTCACTGTCTTGATTAATAGGTTTTGCTCTACAATGAACCTACAAGTGATCATTAGCAGTAAGCTGAGATGTATTGATTCACCCTGAAATACATGTTTGAATGTAAACAATACTAATAAAAAACAACTAATTATTATTACATTGTTACACACTAATCTACAATAAAGAACAGTGGCAGTGTATTTAGGACAGACAATACACAATGAACAAGTCACTGAACTTCGGGGACACAACAAGTGCAGCAACTGCAGTACACAGAGTAGAGGAGACACCTGTCCAGTATTACTTGTCAAACATATCAAGTTGAGAAGGTTTTCAGAAGAAAGTATCAAAGCAAATATTTCAGAAAATACAGGGACTACAATTTAAACAAGATGCAACAAAAGTGTGTACCCCTGTGAACATGTTAGCTTCCTGCTCTCGCTAATTGCAGCACTGCGCGTATTATTATGCCCTCCTGGGACCCTTAGAGAATGCATTGTGGCGTGTGACATCTAAAAAAAATGTTTTTTTAGAGTCTATGAGAAATGCGAGTTAGGGTGGTTAGGGTTAGGGTTAGAGATTGGAGTCTGGGCAACTGAAATCGCCCAAAAGAGGCGAACTTCACGGATCAATGCTCGATGTTGATTAGACCATATTCAGAGACAAGCAGAATGAACTGCCAGTGACAGCCAATATTAATGAACTCATAATTCTTTGGTAGTGCATCGCCCAATCGCACGGACAGCCGCCTCTGACAGCCCTAACACTTATAGATGGCTAATCTTACCTTAGAAGAGAGAAGGGTTGTTGATGTTTGCATTCTGTGATCTATATTGGGTGTTCAATTTAAAATAGATAATGTTGTTGGTGGAAATACTCTGCAAGTAATTAGGCTCTTTTGACATGTAGGGAGCAGAAAATACATATAATTATATATAATTATATTACAATGTAGCAAGTAAAATAAAAACATGCTTAGAAATATAAATACTCAATGTACAGCTACCAGAATCGTATCTGGCCATTAAGTCACAATTAATTTTTGCTCCTGATTTCTTCTAATGTATTGTTTTATTATATAACAAAATACAAAGCATAAATAAGAAACAGTGAACCTAAGCTGCATGTTGCTGGAAGGAAGGACGATTGTAAGATTATGAAACTGTTATTCTAATGCAAATAAATACAAAGCATTAAAATAAACATTATCCTGTTGCATCAGTTTTTGTTCAGTTGCACAAAAAAAAACTTTTTTGGAGAAGTTCAGCTCCACTGTTCTGCAATGGTATTACAGAGCAATCAATTAACACCAACCACCATTGATTGTCCGTTCCGGACTTCAATTTAACATGTGCCTCCTCACGATTCACATTAGGGGTTCACAAATGTTACAATATGAATGTCGTCCTTCAAAAAGAAAGTCCCTCTTGCCCCCATCGTGGAGCAGTGAAATATTGAGTGTGACACGAGAGTAATTGCATGGGAAGTAATCAATTAGATACACAATTGAAGGAGACCTGACGGCTGCCAGGCAAGAGGCTTGACTAAATTCTGGTGACGTGCACTGAACCAATCTTGCCTGCCTCCTGAGGCAGAATTTCTTTTTTTTCTCCCAGTAGTTATATTGTGAATGAAAGTCTCAGGGATCAGAAGAAGGCAGCAATTTGATGCCCCCTTCTTAGCAGTCCCGTGTCAGGGGGAAACACACTGATTAAAATCCCCTCCACCTTGCTCCATTCCATTTTTTCCATGTGCATGGTGAGCACTCCCCATTGAGCTTCTACAGTAGGCTTTGCAGAACGCAGCAGGACTCAGGTGCTCAAAATGACGCAAACGTTATGTTGCATGCTTTCGTGTAAAAGGAATTAATGTGACAAATCAAGACAGCCAAATGAAATATGATGAAAGACAGAAGGCCAGAGAAAGAGGGATAAAGAGATGGAAGAAAGACAGAAAATGGGATAGATAAAGAGAGAGCAGATGGGCCATGAAGGAGTGGATAACGCCTTGGCGTAAAACACAGGCTTGTGTACATGCATGCGACGAGAGAGGATCATTCAGCAGATGGGGCCTCAGATTGGATGCCTCATTTTGGACAGACGCAGTGCAGGCGTAGGGTGGTTAGAAAAATGAATCAACAACACTAAACAAATCTGAAAAAAATGATACTGGATGAAACAAGGGAAAAGGAGGGGGGGTGGCAGTAAAATGCGTTAAATCAGAAAGCTCATCTGTGTTGTGCTCCTTATTGAGGCTGTTATTATTTTGCCAGGGAAGCAGGCTGTAATTACCATGTGAAAGCGCAGAGGCTGCCTGGGTTCATGTGAATCCAGACGGAAGTGCTGAAAATGTTTGCCTAAGCAGGAAGGAAGATACTGTGGGTCAGCGTACATCAAAATACAGATTAGGGACTTTGAAAATGTCAGCAGGTGGATCTGTTTAACCTTTTTCTCGCTGGTTATATATGAGGAAAATGTAGAAATAAATGTGCTTGAAAGTTTATCTTTGCAGCAACAGAAAGTTCAGATGTTTACCAAAAACAATAACCTTATGGAACTGCAGTTTTGTTTTAAATGGGAGACTTTCCAAATAGATTTGTGTCTCCGTAACGTAACGTGAACACAACTCAACTTTCCTCACTTGTACACACCCCTGTGCACACTACCATCCCTCAACTTTTCTTAACTTGAGTGAGCCTTATATTTCATATTCATGAGGATAACTTAGCTAAGCTTGATTGAAAGGTGCATCAGAGGGAGTCCTATCCCTGCTCAGCCAGAGACCTACTCCACCCCATCCACCAGTCCCCTCAAATCCAGAGAGTCCATTCACAGCTCACAGAGAGAAAATCAATAAGTGCAATGCTACAATATACTAGCGACAAATTGATTTCATCCCAAGGCAATTTCGACCCAAGTTGAAATGCCGTTGGGTTTCACCACTGAGGGGGTCTTTTACTCTGCCGTCTCTTGATTAGCCCCCTTTTGTAGTTAATAACTTTAGTCTTCTCGTGTATGTTGCCTATAGATTGTATTGATCCTTTTACATTTTTCCTCAGTGCTGCTGGTGCAAGAATGGTGGACTAATATCACGGCAACATCAAAGACCTTATAATGAAGGAGACAGCTATCCTCAGACTTACTAAGGCACAAGAAAGGAAAGAGTTTTGATCTGTGCTGCCTTTTGTAGAGGAGTAGATCCATCCTGATGGTTCAGGCTTGTTTCCTTGCTCGGCAGTAGCACACTGTAGAATGATGACAACTGCAACAGAACAAACTGTGACACACAAAGTCACTTGTATCTTTCCCCCAGCAAGAGCTTGTTCAACTGTCAGGGCCATCTGTGCAAAAAGTACTAAACTGATAGGCTATCCAAGTTTCTTGTTATAAAGCAATACATTGGTATTAGTGGTTGTGATGAGTGCCAAATTTTGGACCTCAACCCATATTTGACACGAATAAGAATATAGTGTGTCCAAAATATGCCTAAAAGCACCAGTACCAGTACCATTACAGGTACTGGTACTGGCAGCCTTACAATGTGCCACCAACTTACAGGTAGCCAAAGCTAAAAAGAGTAGCTATACATGTCATGTCCCAGTTCACATCCTATCCTGCCAAAAAACTCATTACTCTCCTGCAGTGATTATGCAGCAAATAATAAAAACAGCTGCTAGAAAAACCGCTTGTATCCACTGTGAGATGATTTGACACACAGGCCTGGAACAAAGTCTACATATACTATATATAATTTGGACCTGTTTTGGTTCCTAGATGTAGTCTTACTAACTATAAAATAAGGGTACCAGTAAAGACCTGTAGCAGGTATGTTGTAATAACAACACACCCAACTCCAAATATGAGCCCTGTTAAAATATAACATTAACAAGAAAGAGAGCAGCTTCTGTTTTTTCCGTTTTCTTTTATATTCAATTTCTTAGCGAGAACGAAAGATGTAAGTGTGAAACTCAAACAGTCAGAGTTATGAAGTAGAGCAGATTCAGGCCATGGCTGTTGTGCATAACTTCCCCTCCACTTCATGGCTTCAGGCCACGGATGGCACATCAAACAGCAGCTTCTCATAGAGTCCAGCCCCGACTCCCTCAGCACTGGCTTCAACTTGGCACCACAATGAAAAGCACCGTCTTGGCAGAAAAGATGCTTGTGGTGCTGGACAAATGCAATTCCCTAAGTATGGCGCAACATGTGAGAAAGAATACAAGACGGAATATAACGCACAAGCAAAGACTGTAGCTGCACATATACTTGCAAACGACTGTGTTGTTTCCTTCAACTCTGGGGAATCACCAGGAAGGAACAGTTGAAGAGAACACAGAGAGGCGTCTGAATTATTAAGAAAGAGGGTTTGGAAGCAGCAGAGACACAAGCTTGTTGACATGCTTCTTCCTTACGAATCAAAATAAATTCTAGTTGAGGAATAGATTGAATAGAATTTCTCTATTTTGATAGTATTTAATACTACTACTGCAAAATGGTGACAGTGTTTTTCGCTTGTTGCTCCACAAACTCGAAATCATATAACATGTATTTATGCATTTGAAATTATTTTATGTTACTTTTGCACAAGAGGTCAAAATAAAAACAAAAAAAAAAGAACATTTTTGCCGTGTGGGTAAACACAACTGAGCATGATTTACTGATAGCACTTCAGCTTATTTTTATTCATCCAAAACAGCTTCTCCCTAATGTTATAGTCACTCACAAGATTTGTGAGTTTAGATTTAGCATCATAATGAGTAAACAACACCTCTGATCTTGTGTTTTGCACATCATGAGCTGGCCCTGGCCCTGGCATGCCCCACTTAGCCTCACTGCAAAAAAGCTCTTCTGTGTGAGTCAAGAGTTTTATTTCTTACTGACCTCAGGGTCAGGATGCCCGAAGAGAACCTTGCAGCACAAGTACCCATTGTTCATAAACAGGCCGAGCCACCCACGCAATGTTTCCCGACTTAGTACTCTGTTTATCAGTAATCGCTTTCACCGTTTTCTCCAACTTCTGAGAAAACAGACTAGGATTGATCGCAGAGTGGGTTGTAAATCAGATAAGGATACTCCTTGTTTGAGCAAGAGTGAAATGACAGCCTCAAAGTCAGCATTGCATCCCTTAGAGGAAAAGGGGTTAATTGTGATAACCACACAAGTCGGGATCTCGGTAGAAGAAGAGCCAGACATGCATCAAGGTGATGTCAGCCCACCAGGCTGTTGAGTAATTTAACCAGTATCTTATCTATATTGTATATTTTGAAAGCATTCTGTGGTATATTTTACCAGCTGAGTGTTAGACCAGTGTAAGGTAATACTACTGCCTGTTGCTAAATAGCACTGTTTCAACCTTGTGCAACACTGGTGACTCAGTGTGGTGACCTGATCACAGTTCAGTTCAGCTTTAAGACCTATTTTCACTAACACCAAGGATACCAATTTGAAACAAGGTAATGAAGTGACTGAAGTGAATAATGAAGTTTTAGGTGGGAGTACGTGAAGCATCCAAAAATAGGTTTCAAAGTGTCAGTCAGTGACCTGTTCCTATTTCATTAGCCTCACACTGGTTTACAAATAACCTGCTCCTCGTCAGCTTCAAGTGATAAAAAGTAGCTTTGTAGATTGTAGTTTGACTTATGCTAGTGAAAACACAACAGTGTATCTTAAGCATATGACTTTGATCAGTCACAACTGGCTCCAGTTACTGAATGAGTTCATTTAGTGTACATTTTATGGTGAGGGGTACAAGAATTCATTCAGCTATTTTAAGCATTTTCTAACACAGGATTTAAAATAGCTCCACAGCTAGCCTGTCCTTTCCTAAGGTGTTTCCTGCATGGCTAAGCATGCACACACATGTACAATGTTGTGTGTGAGATCAAATTAAAAAAACACAATTATTCAAAAATCAGACTCAAACACACAAACTTGCCTGTGAGATTTTTCAGACCCAACCGACGCAGGCCGAAGTTTCCATCACGTCTGTAGTTAAGGAAGATAGCAAGCGAGTAGCGGTCCTCATATAGCTTGGTTCCTCGAATGATCCTCAAGTTCTCCAACGGCAGGTAGTCAAATTGGTTCAGGGCCACCAGCACATAGCCTGTTACTTCTCGGATTGACTGCAGACAGGGGTATAGAGGTAGGTGTTATTACTTGGTAACTGTGCACAACGATGCTGCACAGTTAAATACACTTCACAAAAACAAATTATTTGTAACATAAAAGATACAAAGGAAAAAAGAATCCATTTCTCTTGATTGATCTAAAATTATTGATTCAACAAGTAAGCTGGTACAAGGTTATGAGGTAGTTTATTAAAATGTAGTACCCACAAACAGGCCGTGAAGACGCTGCATTCATGTTTTTCTCAGTGCATGAGTCTGAAAAGCACAGGATTTAGCCAACAATGTTTTCAAAAATGCACCACAAAACACACAAACAAAGGAAATTTTACAATCCATCTTGAGAATGAAGAGGAATTCACAGAAATTCAAATATTCACTTACAGATAACAAAGGGTATGACGCTGTATGTGGTTTTCTCTCGCACTGTGTGGCATGTTGAGCAAAAGCTTTGCAATCTGCCTAGTTTAAGTAGGATTGTGCGCATCAAGATCGACCTTGTTGCGCATTTGAATTCATTCATTTCAAAGTGTATGTTGTCATTTTTACTCCACTCTTTCTACTCAACCTGTCTGGTCCTAGCAAATTCAAGCTTGTCCAAGAAAATGTGTTTTGAGCAAAAGCTTTTTAAATGGCACATTTTCTAACCTCAACGCTGACAGTTGGGGCTGGAAATGAAACTATAAATCCACTTCATTTTAATTATTCTTGGTCATTTTGCCTCTATTTATGCTGCTCAAATTCAGATTTTTGCCCATTATTCTGTCACTGACAAACATATTAGCATTGTAGGACTTCGTGTAACATAAAAAACTATAACATTTACTGTATATACAGCATGTTCCTCTGAATATAAATAGCTACTGCGATGTTGGTGTATGTGATGTAGCTAACAAATACCCTTGCAGTTTTATGAAGTCACTTTTATATACACTTTTAAAGAGTACTGGGGTAGAAAAATGAATGTGCCATTAAAATTGAAGAAATGAAAAAGAGAAAGTCACATAAGTACATCTGATTATTAACAAACATCCATCTCCAAGGTCACTTTCCACATGTTCTATTATACCAGCGAGTTGAATCTGAGCGAGGAGAATTTGCTCCAGGGTTTGTGACCCCACTGCAAAACTTGGCACAGGGTTCTGCGCTCATGTCCGAGGCCTTGCCTGGGGTGACTGAGCCACAAGGACAGCCATTGCTTCACACTTTAAATGTCATTTAGGAGGGGATATAACAACTGTCAAGAGTTTGGCGAGGAGCCACCCAGTTGGAGCTGCTGTTGCATGAATCAAAGTGACAGGTTGTGTCCTCTTTCTCCCATCCACCATCATGGTGGCTGTCATTAGCAGACAGGCGGTCAGAGAAGTCTTTCCACGCCAGCCCACTGATACTGATAATCAACAAGTCTGTGTGTGAAGTGCTGTTGCAGCTGATGTACTGAGCTGAAATAAGTCCTAAGGAGGGCCCTGGCAGCGCAGTCATGGCGGCTGACAGCTGTCAAAGAGCATGGCCATCAGCCACAAGTAAGTAAGCCACATTCACAGCTCCGTCATCATTACCCTGCTGATTACCATTAATAGAAACAGACGGGCAAGAGTCTGTTGAGTCTGTGTGTATTTATGCGGATGAGTGATGGGGATTTTATATTCAGAGTGTGTCTGTGCATGTGTTCATGGGTTTAGAGACAAGTTGGAAAAGAAGATCAAGTCAGCTACTTTTTGTAGATGAAAATATTCTAAGAGTCGGAGAATCAATATCGATAGTAGTGGATTCTAACGAAGGAATGATGATGGATTATAGTTGTGAGCAGGTCTATGAGCATGTGCGCTAAGTGTACATTATGATGCTCTGTTGTGCCATCCGTGTGAACACAGAATTAGGGCCGTCACACTACTTGGCTTTATTTCTCTAGCAAAAAGCTGAAAATGACTGATTCACCCTGCTGGAACTTTGAAGGACTTTTCAACACTGCAACCTAACAAAATAGCACTAACTATGTAGTTCAGTGACACCGCACTGGGCACTGTGCCACACATATCCACAATACAGGTACTTTTTCTTGTTACCAAGAACACGAGAGTGCCACATAATGGTAAGCGCAATCAACTTTGTGTGAATGAATTTGAGATATACAGTGTCTGATAATTATTTTAGGGCACATTCTTCATGGGTGATTTATTTATTTGTTTATTATCCCACTTGCACGATTGCTTGCTTGTTATTTTCAAGCCACCAAATCAATACTCTCCAAAGTGCAGCCTTGCAGAGGGAAATAAAATGAGGGAGAAAGAAGATGGTGGGCACATAAGCTTTTCTCCCCACAGATTGTTTGTTCAATAATGAACTGCATGAAAAAATGGAAACAACTTGTAGTGATTACATTCCCTTGCTGAGCTAATGGCCAAATCTGCTCTGCGTGGTCACTTTCATTAAACACAGATCAACAAAACAAGGCCCCCTGCAACACGATTGATGCAGGCCAAGTGCACCGTATGCCCAATACAGGCACTTGGATAACAGGAAGCTTAAACACACACAAGTCCCTAACAGAATAGAGCTGAAATAAGATATTCAAAAAGGTGTGAATACACATGAGTCCACATTGTGCGATGGAGTAACAATGCAGGTTTTGGCACCGGTGCCTGTGTAATAGCTTTTTAAATTTTTGTCTGTGCTTGCACTATTCTTCAGTCATTTGCATTGCCTTCTCTATTTAGCCACACGCAATTAGAACAGCAAATTACCTGCTAAATATACTAACATGACCCGTTGTTGTCCTGGATTTCTCCCAGTAAAAATAGCTTTTCAGCTATATTGGAACAGATGTCTAGGGCCCATGGAGAACCAACCTACTGAAACCCAACTTTTCTTATTCTGTATGGCTTTATTTTTTGTTGCTGTATAAGATTTGTTTATGTCAGCATGATACTGTCTTACAGCAGTACAGGTACTGCCATTGTAGATTTAAAATGGGTGGTGCAAACTGATGTCCATCCATAATCCCATCAGTGAATAAGTATAATCGTCTTTTTAAAATCTGTTTAACCTGAGATTTTGTAGCCAGGGGAAGTTGCTTTAATGCACATAGACTGAACTGTGTAGCAACCCCTCAATTTACCCAGCCCCAAACCTCACAAACACGCACAACATGTTTCCCAAGAGATAAATGCGTCAGAGTCTCAGTAACAGTGAACAAAAGAGACAGAGAGAGCCAGATTCACTAGATTAACAGAGATTTCTCCCTCTTCCCTCCTCCCCAAGTCACAGCATTTGTAAACGGAAGTGTGGCAGCGGAACAAACCCCTCACTTGAGTCACTGAGACGTGCACAGTTTTGAAATCGAGTCCTTCAATCCCCAACTTCTAAGGGACAGAGAGAGGAAGAGAGGTTTTGGGGGTAGAGTCAGTGAAGAGAGGAAGGAGTAAGGATAGACCAGGAAAGAGAGGCAGAGAAAGAAGGATACACAGTGCAGGAGGAGGAGCTCAGTCAAGTAGATCAGACTGGGTCTATGTATATTTTAATGCATAATTAGAACCACACCTGTTCCTGTTCACTAAAAGAGACAGACAGCAACACATGTGGGGAGAGAGGAAATGCTAGGAGAGGTAATGCAGTGCTAAAAGTCTAATGACACTATTAGCATGTTTAAAGACACTGAACACACGTTAGCATGATTGCCTTTCATTTCCATACATATTGAGGCGTAGTGATGTGCTCCACAGGGCTGCAGTCGCTGAAGTCAGACACACAGGACTGCACTGTGAGGGCTTAAGGTTTGCCTTCCATCACTAAGCCCTCATCCTCTATTTCCATATCGCTTTCCTAAACCCTCTGCCTGAGCTCACATCCACATCTGTAAACAGACATAGAATCCGGATGGAGTGTCTACAAGTGTAACTGAGAAAATCCTCCTGAGTTTTCTCAGGGGATCAGCTTCAGTGTAACTGACAACTTACACAAAATATTGCTGGTAATTGTCCCAGTTTGTAAAATGAAGACTTTAAAATGTTTTTGGCATAGATGACGTTAAATATTTATTAATAGTTATTAACTCTCCATTGTGGATATCTCATGTATGTCATTTAAAGTCAGTTATAATATATGTCATGTCATCATACAGATGTTATGTAAGTGCAATATTTCCCAGCAGGAGTACCATTCCTGATGGACCCAGCAGTACTTCCATGCTTTAAACCACCAAAGTGCCCACCTCCAGCCACTGAAGATGGAAACAATTACATCTCAGACACATCACATCAGCACTTGTGCCCCACAAGGCTGTTTCCTTTCTCTTTCCTTCCTCATCTCCAGCGACCCAGGTGTGAAGCTCCTGAAGTATGCAGACGACACCACCGTCATCGCTCTCATCCGAGATGGTGATGAATCTGCGTATCCACTGTACAGGACAAACACAGACTGCAGCGCACAGTCAGAACTGCAGAGAAGATCATTGGTGCACCTCTGCCCTCTCTTCAGG
>JAUMTR010000013.1:11703684-11747572 GCA_032270685.1 Microctenopoma stevenorrisi | reverse complement strand
ACCCAGCGCTAGCTCCCTGTAAGTCGCTTTGGATAAAAGCGTCTGCCAAGCAAAGTAAAGTAAAGTAAAGTAAAGGTTTGGATTACTCCCAGTTTGTTTTCCAGTTTGAGGATGGTAAGAGTCAAACAGCAAGTACTGATGTGTATGTGTAGTTCCTGTACACTCGGATGTTGAGGCTCCTGTCCTTCTCAATGTGTACTGCACAGTCCAAGAAGGCCAGGCTGTTGCCTGTGAAATCCTCTCAGGTAAATTTGGTGTTAATGTCCACATCGTTGATGTGTTTGGTGAAACTTTCTACCACTTGTGTTTTAATCTTGACCCAGTTGCCATCCACAAACCTGAACCAGTGGCTGGGTGTAATCCCTGGGAATGAACTCATGCCTCTGCTTTCATATTCATATTTTAATTGTAATTCATATTACATATATATGTTCATTAATTTAAAAGAACAATTTTGAAGTCAACCTTGTGGTAAAACTGGGGTAAAATTGTTAGTTTTTGAAATGATGTGATTAGTAAGTCTACGCTTTGCACAGGTGACATAGCGTTTGCTTGATTCCTTCAGCTTGTAACAGATCCAGCAACTATATCAAATGAGAGCAGTAAGGATGATTTAAACAATGAAATGTAAACACTGCGAGCAGTTAAATTTCACTGTTGGTTTGAATAAAAATATTTGATAGAGGAGAGAATGCTTCAGCGCTGAAATGCAGTTATTAATCACAGTACAAGCGTTGATTCATCTGTCGTGGAGGCAGTTTGGAAGATGGACTCTATTTACTACTAAAGCCGTTTGAGGGACTTTGGGAGGCAGCCATCAATCTCTTGGCTATCTTGAGAAGAAAGAGCCAATGCACAGGCATCAGTTTCAATCACTTCCTAGAGACGGGTGGTATGGTAAACTGCAGCATTTTTTTCTTCACTTCTTCCCTTCCACTTTACCTCAAGGTGAAGTTCTCCCTCCCTGGGGAAGCATGTTATTAATGCATTTTATCATAATAATAATATTCCCTAAAAATACATATTGCACCCTGCCCTTTTGCTCCCTTGCTGTTTGGCACCATGTGCTCCTAATTAGCATCTTCAATTAACCCATGTTAATTGTCAGCCATTGGAAGGTGGAGGAACCTGGTACGTTGGTGCCACAGGGAACTGTTTTGTAAATGAGTGGTGGTGTAATATCGGTGGGAGGAGATTTTAGTCAAAACCACCTTTAACCTCAACATATCCCCTTTATCCATTTAATTTTATCTTGCACAAATGAGACCGTGCTAAAGGCAAACTTACTGTAGGACTGTGAACGCTGATTTAAGGAACAAATTGGTTCTGTGTAGTTAAACAACAATCACACTTAGGTTTTGAACTCCATCTCTCACTGTACCATCTATTTTCATCTAAGTCTGTGGGGCTTACCATTGGTTGCTGTCAGTATTTCTCTGCCCCATGTGGAACACTCAATGATTCTGTTTGTTTTTATGCTTTAATCTTTTATTCTTATTTTTGGCCCATACATATACAGTACATGCAACATATATGCAGTAAGAGAGGACAGGTACACTCACATGCACCTAGACAAACCATTTTACCACATAACATTTAAAATATGTTGTAAGGAGCAAAATATGAAAACATAGCCTGCTTTGTGGATGGATTTTTTTGCAAAATCTCTATAGCCCATTCTCACACCAATATTGGCCCATTAATGCAGTCAGCAGCTCAGCGTAACACCAAGGGAACTCCCCAGTCCCCCAGCCAGACTGAAATCAATTGGAGCTAGATGGTGTAAGCAGTGTAGTGTACAGCCAGCATAGTCAAGAGTGATGTTCTTGAGAAGTAGACGGGCTATAAAGGTCAACAGTAGCAACTGATTATACTCAAAAAAGCCTTGTTTTCCTTTTCTTGTGTAAATTCTCTTGGTAACCTTGTGCTAACTTCTCATTACCGAGCAATTACTGATGTGGCCCATGAAGGGTCAGAAGCTGTCATCACCCAATGCTGAGTTTGTATTTGTAAGCCAGTGTCCATCAACCCAAACTAGAAATAAGCATGTTTGTATGCCGCCTCAGCTCTCTCAGTCAAGAAACATCAGAGCAGCATCAGAGCATGACATTCACTTCAGCCTCATTCATCCTACTATTATCTATAGACATTGCTGGAAAAGATCCTGCTACCTTGTGTCATACCTTTCCAAGCATTTTCTCAAATGAATTTGTGAGTAGTGCCACAGCCTTTTTTTCTTATTTTCAGAGTCCATGACTCTATTTAATCAAAAAAATGTACCAGTTATTTGGATTTTGATTGGTCTGCGCCTCAGACGACAATGGTAGGAACATACAATCAGTTAGACATTCTGAGAGAAGAGGAAGTCTGATTATCCCTGATTAGAACAACTTTTCTGTATGCTTACTATTGGCTATGAAGACACTAATCTGAATACTGATTGGTAGAAAAAGATCTCAGTACAGGGGATTTTCTGGGCATCAAGGTCAAATGAAAAGACAGTGATTACAAAGTTCACATTGTGAACTTTTTGCGTTTGAGTTTTTGGTAATTACTGATAACTGGATTTATGGATGAGTATTATTATGTACTGCTATCTGTACATCAAACACGTTGCTGTGATTTCCATTAATGGTATGAAATACTGTATGTGAATGGTATTTTTTGTCTACTAATCTGCCTCATTCCTCCTAAAAGGAGTGTTTTCTCTCCATTGTCACCTAGTGCTTGCTCAAGCGGGATTGTTGGGTTTTCTAAAATATTATGTAAGTATTTATATTCTGTGTAAAGTGTTAAACCTTATTGTAAAGTGCCTTAAGATAACTTGTGATATTGTTGTGATTTGGTGAGTTTATAAATTTGAAAAAAATTATTGAATAGTTTACAGTTGGATAGAAATAGTACCTAGCATGTTTTGATTCATTTATTTTAACTTACAGTAAATGCTGTAACACCGTTGTTGTTAAATGTATAATTTCCAGCAATTAATTGGTATTAAAATCAATTATATAATATTACATATATTAACAAACAAACTGGAGTATATTATATGTACTTGATGCAGCCAAATATTTGATCTATTTAGACCTTACTCTCAGGAAGGTGAGGTCCCGACTGCGGTCGATGCTCGTGATCTCAAGGTTCCCCATAACAACTTCACAGTTCTCGTAGTATTTCCTCAGGGTGCGGTACTGTTGCTCCAGGTCCGACAGCGTACTCAGCTTGTTCTCTGTACCTGCACATACTAGAAAAATAAGGACAGAGGGTTAAGACAACGTTAATACAACTAAAGCACATATATCCAGATGTAATTTAGAAACCTATGTGGCAGATATGCACTTTAGAATAAACCAGTAAACAAAAATAGCAATGAGCTGCTACACCTGCTCAACTGACCTGGCCATGTAAGACGATAAAGTCACCGCACCCCACTACACCCCAGCCTCACCTTACATTACCTTTCTGGGCACTCAGGACAGAAGAGGGCTATTTAGCAGTTAGCTCAGCCATTTACCTGACAAGTAATTAAATAGAATCATACACCTTGTCTTCCCACACATGACGACACACGCCATCTGCCCAATCTGCTGGTGCTACCTATTCTATCATAAGGAAATGCACGACACAGACTGGTAAAAATAGGATGTTGTGTATCTGTATGTATTGAGTCTGTCAAAGAGATCAACCCACTGCAGCATTTTACATTATTGCTTAACAAGATGAGCCACATTCACTATGAAACACACCTTCCCACAGACTGTGGTATCTCAGTGATATGCACCCATCTTAAAGATACGGACAATGACATTTGTCCCTTTGAAGCATTATAATTTTGTTTCATTTGTATTACCGTGGCATTGTGATTTTGCCAACCTGAACCCTCCTCTTTCACGCTTGATGACAGAGAGAAGCCATCAGTGTGATGGAGGTGTGACGGGTCATTCCATGAGTTTTGTCACACTGTCACCCATGAGCTGTTACCTCTCTCTGAACACCTCCACCCTGAAAGATCTTTACTGACACTTTGGATTTTAATTCAAAGATACCTTGTATATCTTACTATAAACTGTACTGTAGTTTCATTTTTAACCTTATATCTCCCTCAATTCAGTCTGAGTGTTTGCACTCCACCTTCTTGGCGAGCAATAAACTAGGCCAAACTCATTTACCGCCCCCTCCGATGTCCACCCCCCCACATAGTCGTTCTGTGGCAAAATCTTTCAACTCCATTTCCCATTTACTTCCCATCATTACACCACAGAAACATATGAGAATAAGATTCAACCTCAAGGCATCACATGCTGCAAAGACAAATGATATTGTGTTTAAGCACATCCACATCTAAGCAGATATGTGATAAGTGGAGCTATTGCAATGTGACCTGGACAATACCCATACGAGGTGGTGGTGATTAGCTGGGTTGCACATAGAATAACGTGCTGCTCAGGAATGATATATGGCAGACCTGGGTGTTTTCAATAACAGTTAGCCTGGGCTTGGGGGAGGGGGGTGGGTCATAAAGTGAGGATAGGTGTAATAAACTGTTATTGCACCCTTGGGGCAGGGCACAGAGATCAGGAGGAAGGGCCTTTGTGGCATGTGATGTCTTTTTTTTTTACCTTCCTCAAGGATGCCTTCAGTAAACTTGCTGACTTTAGGAACCTGACTGGTTCAATGTGAAGTCTCTACGTTTTTTGTTTTTTTTATGCAGGATTTTTCATGTAACACGTTAAAACCCTATAGCTCTGCATGATTCTGAGATGGCACTGACTGCTGAGTGAACCACAACAAAACCATCTGTGCTGTGCTGAGCATATATAAAGGAAGTGTGAACTGTTGCAGGTTTACTGCAAAGCTTGGTGATTCTGCTGGTGATATGTCTCCATGTGTGTGTATGAACGTGGGCAGGCTGTAAATAATAGACCTCGGGATGTATTTTGTCCCTCTTGCTATGTGATCGAATCCATTTGTTTCAATGCTCGATGTGACATCAAAGCCTGCAAAGGTTGTATATGAAAGTCTTTGCTCTTTATATTGGAGTGAGCTGCCTACCCAGAAGGCCAGGCTCAAGACACTGAGTTGTCGATTGTTTAGCATACTGCCTCTGACTAAAAAACAGACAACAAGAACAGATGAGTATTAAAAAGATAAGACTGTTCCAGAAAATAGAATGTGTTTTATCAGTTTAATAGATTTTAGTTGCTGGTGCAGTAGAGAGTCACAATACGATTCAATGTCTTTGTTTCTTATATACATATAGTGTAGTTGCCTGTGTGAATAAATTGATCTGTTTGCAGGGACAGAAATGATGAATTAAGGCAATGAATCATGATAATTTCCGTATTTAGTGAGAAGATTATGAGTTGATAGTTTGAAATGCAAATAATTGGGTCTTGAAGAAAGTGTACTTTTCTCTGTCTGTCGTACTTACTTTTCTTATTGTCTAACAAAAACTCTACAGTCACTCACCAAGTTTGTTACAGGAAAACAAACAAAAAAGGTTTAAAGAATGCTTGCAAGGACACTAAAAGGCCCCTGAGCTGCAGTTCTGTCAATTTTCATTTCGTAAATATTCTCATTATGGTTGCATAGACACTGCATTGCTTTGGTTTCTACTTCTTGCCCAAATCATTTCATAGTTAGTGCACACAACAACTTCATCGATAATGCCTTGTGCGATTATTGAATGCCTATAAAGCTGGTGAATCTCGGAGGTTTATAGGCCTCTGCCAAGGAAGCCGGCAAAAGGTCATCCCAATAGCCAGTAACTGACTGAATTAAATAAGGTTGCAAATGTCACTTCTATAAGTAAACACTGTCAATAGCTGAGGTTGTCTAACGTGTCTTGAATAAACAGGTTATACTTTGTACAAGTTAAGCTGAAGCACTGCCTTGCACAAAAATATACCACAGTTTGTGTCAGACACATGAAACAAAAAGTGCAAATCTGAGGTCTGAACTGTCCTTTGTCCCCTAATGTCCCCCAGATGAGCTTTGGTGGCTAAGTATGAGTTACAAGCCACTGCTTCTGATGGTAATCATGGCCCAGATTATCGTCCATCTGCTGAGCGGCTTAATAAGCATCAGAAACAATAACTAGATGAGTGCTCGTGATGATGGCACGGTTCAGTAACACTAACCTCCCACTGCCCTCTGAGCTCTGGTCACCTCCCAACAATGATGTTGCTATCTCCATATGGAGTATCATAAATTAGCATTTATGATTTTGTTGGTGCACACAGTGAACACCTTGTGGGAGTTTTCAGTAGAGGGTAGCCTGCACCTGCCGGAGTGTGTTTACAAAAACTGATTACATTGCATTTACTGGATTTGATATATCACAAATTTCTAGTGCTGTCAAAATTAAAGCGTTAACTTTGATTAATTATTGTGAAACGTTTAATGCGTAAAAAAATTTTTTTACGTAGTTAATGCAGTTTTTGATTTTCTGTGATCTAAGACCTTAAACCTTAAAGTGTCTTGTGTCTGATTTGGATAATAGCGCCTGCCAAGTAAAATAAAGTTAAGTATACTCAAATAAACTTCAAGTATACTTTATTTAGTAAGTATACTTGTTTTAATGTACTTCTAGTAAACTTGTAGTTTACCAAATTCTAAGTATACAAAAGTATACAAAAATAAAACAGGTATATATAATTTTATTTACTATAAATAAAGTAGTTTACTTTGTTGTTTATAAGAGTATACTTACATATGTTCTATTCTGTGTACTTAGTACAAACTTGCATAAACTACTTGCATATAAGTGTACTTGTAGTATACTATTAACCTGCTTTAGAATTGATGATGATGATTCATTCACAAAAATCTTTCAGCATTAAAATCAGTACAACATAACAATACGTCTTTGTGATCAAGATTGCAGTTTAGTTGTACGCAAACGTAAAATTTATGAGACAGGCCTGGAAAAAACACGAACAGCAGCTACAAAAAAAACAGAGAGAGGTGGAGAGAAATCCCTCAGTGAGACCCGTACTTATAATGTACCATGTCCTTTCTCCCACTAGGAAAGTGTCACACCCATGAAATTTACACCACTAACCAGCATTAGTCCTACAACTTCACTGTCTTTGTTATTTAATTCTAGGATGAACAAAAACTGTATTTTTAGTTGGGTGCATTTCAGGCGTCTTGTTCCAGGGATGCTGGATCTGAATGTTAACACCAGAACTACCAAGGCGGTCATTTTGATTGTTCTGCAGACAGCTAATGGAACGAGGGAGGAAGGCATCACCTGTTTGGACTGTGAGAAACTGATCCTCATGCATCAGGGACTGTGAATCTGATCGGAGTTTGATGCGCGATATTTTGCTGAATTTTACATCATACAGCATTCAACACACTTAGCCGGTGATGGTCTGATAACCAGTTTTGGCCATTCAAAGTTTATATTTGTATAAAAAGGTGATAATGTGTCCTAATATCCAAGAAGACCTTAAAAAAATATACTGTATACTGTAATACTGTAGCCATATGGCGATAATAATAGCGGTTCAATAGTTGTCAGTAGATGTTACTCCTCACATGACTAAAGTGTAAATAATTTTACCTCTTGATTTTTTTATTATTGATATTAATACTTATCCTAAATATATAGACACATTTATGCTTATTTTTATAATGATTAATGAAAATATATGCAGAGAAATACATAGCAGTCAAAATGACCAACTACGGCCATTCTGGGAGTTCGAGTTTGAGTGTAAATGTAACACTGATGTTTTTGTTTGTTCATATTTTTGGCCTTTGATTGGGTGTTTTAAACATTTTCAAAGTGCTTTCTGGCAGGCAACCATTATAAGGTACTGCTTTGCTTGGCAGACGCTTTTATCCATAGCGACTTACAAAGTGTCTTACTCAAGGACCCCTGTTATGGGGGATGTCTCAGCTGTCACCTTCTGCATCCCAGTCTGATGCTTATTCCATTGATCAACCAGATCACTTGGTATAGTGTAGTAACGAATCGGTATGTGTAATACTGGCCCTGTATTTACTGAATATCAAATTGATACCTAAGCTTGTGCTATCGCACACCACTACCAGACAGATGTGCTGTGATTAGTAGTCGTGACTTGTAATCACTCTGTATGAGTCTACACAAATGTCCGTTCTCTACACACGTGCCCCAAAAACTGACCATAGAGTCCAGAGCTTGTCTCTCTATTGTCTATACACCCCAACCGATTGAGGCAGATGACCAGCCCACCATGTTTATCCTGAGCCTGATTCTGCTGGAACTTAATAGTACTTGCTCAAGGTGGATGTGTTGAGTGATGCTATATGCATAGACTGGATTTGATTGAATGTGTCTTATGCTTATAGTGCTGTCCATTCTCATTTCAAGGACAACAGATACTAATGCTTGTCATGTCCTCTGTATATAGATGCATTACCAGTTAGCATTGGTGTAGGATCCACAGCAGTCCTGTCTCCTAAATATTATTTTGTATACAACTAAACTACAATCCTGATTATGTTTTTGTATCATATGTCCAAAGTTAACGTATTTTTTAAGAGACAGGGTTGTCCGTCGGAATGCCAATTAACTGTGTAAGATAGCAGGAGCCGAAGGAAGACTGTGCCAGAAAGTACTTATTTTATCTTTGTGGGGAGCTTCATTATGTAACGTTGTGGGATGAGAACATGTTGGCAAGCAGTTCTATCCATAATCATTACAAAATTGTATTTCCTATACTTGTGCTAAATAAGTGTTTTCAACTGCAACTTTACAATGAGTCTCAAATTTTTATGAGATATATGTGTGGTAGCATCTTTTGCAACTCAGTCATTAACTTACGATGATTGTCCCTGAGCAGGAGTGCATGACCACCAGCTGCTGATACCTCAACCATTGCAACAATTATGCTTCAGCCACTGGAGGGCAAAATGAACCAGGTTTAGTAAAATGCTGACAATAACATACAGATACTGTAATTTATGGTGTATTTGAAAACTTAATAGCACCAAAAGCACCTTCATCCTATTCCCCGGAGCTTTCAATAACAAGGAATTTTTTCTATTTGAAAGAATCAGCTGCTTGCTGATGTAGTCAATAAGAAATCCAGAGCTGCTTTGGATAGTGCATTAGGTTTCACCCACAGTTACTATAGGCTTTCAGAGTGTTGTTTAAAGTAAGTAAGGTGAATGATGATGGACGCTGTTGAATTCCTATGACACATCAGAAATGGTATGTATATAAACATCTATCGAAAGGTGCAAGTTCAGCTTCTCGAGTAGAAAGAAATGATCCTCTTGTCAGACACCTGTGCTCTCTCTTCAGTGTGCTCTTTTCTGATAACATATCACTCCAAGTAGGGACTCCATTAAGTTGGAGATACCCGCCTGTTTTCCCACTTAGCAGGTTAGCAGGTTTACCAATCCACTATTTCAAGCACATGCAGTTTTTCCATTATATACGAAAGCACTAATCACTACAGTATCAGTATAGTAAACAGCAATCCAACAGCTGTGCATTCATATGTGATTACTGCATTTCTTAGTAAAAACCACCTGAGTTGTTTTGAGCTTCAGGCGGATCTTTTCCAATCTTGAACTGTTTTTAAATATTCCCAAGAGGCGTTGCCTTTCCTCTGGCAATCTCAGGAACTTTCTGCTAACGCAAGGTGCAGTGGAATTTATGCTCTTTATATGCTAATAGTAGAAACAGCAAACCCCTTAGGTGGCTCATATCCCAATAGTCTGCCAAAGAGAGGAGGCAGATAGGCTGAGCAATGGGGTCAAATGAACAGCTCACATCCTAAATTAGTGAATATGTGTGCGACAGTGTTAGTGGTGTGTGAAAGGCAGAGAAAACTTGGTACATGTGCATGTCTGGGTGGCCTTGAGCTACTCTGTTTCTAACAACATGCTGATGATCTCGACTAGAACCCAGAGGGTGACCATTAAAATACACACACACACAATGCAGCTATAAAGAGAATAGTTCAAATTAATTTATTATAATTTAGATTCACACAGACACATAAATCGTGGGGTGGCTGACCCAAACAATATCTGTCTACATTTATCTACAAAAAGCTAAAGATGATAATGATACTTTAAAATAACACAAATAAACTCACAAGACTGTGTTAACCACAAAAACCTGTTGAAATACTTTAGCCATCATTAAACTCTATATCACTTAACCTGGAGTGATGAGGCTGGAGCTGATCCCAGCTGAAACTGAGTGAGAGGCGGAGTACACTGTGGACCAGCAGTGTATCACAGGACATGCTCTATAGAGACAGGCAACTATTCACAACACACACAAGCAATGTAAGATAATTCAGTTTACATAAGCTGTAAGTCCTGTGGGTGGGAAGTTAGCTATCACATCCAATTGCCACCTTAGTTGACGTTGCATTCACCTCGAACACTACCAAGAAATCTTGGTGTTATTTTTTATCAAGATATGTATTTATTTATATGATATCACATAAAAGAAATCTTCAGAACTGCCTCTTTCTACCTCAGGAATATTTCTAAGATTAGGAGCATCCTGTCTCAGAGTGACGCTGAGTAACTAGTCCATGCTTTATTACTGATAGGAAAAGCTTACGCAAAAGCCTCCACTTAATCCAGATGCTGTTGCCAGAGTTTTGACTTAAATCAAGAGAGATCATATAACTCCTAGTTTAGCTTCTCTCCGCTGGCTCCTTGTAATATCTAGAATAGAGTTTAAAATCATTCTCCTCACTTATAAAGCCCAAAATGATCAGGTACCATCTTATCTTAAAGATCTAATAGAACCTTATTATCCCAGCAGAGCACTTCGCTCTCAGAGTGCTGGTCTACTTGTGGTTCCTAGATTTTCCAAATGTAGAATGGGAGGCAGGGACTTTAACTATCAAGCTCCTCTCCTTCCAGTTAAAGTTTGGGAGCCAGACACCATCTCTACATTTAAGACTTGGCTTAAACATTTTTTGATAAAGCTTATAGTTAGAGATGACTCAGGGACCTTGCTGATACACTGAGCTCCTCTCGTCTTCTTCTCTCTCTCTCTCTCTTCACCATCATGCCATCATTGCATGTTGTTGTCGAGCCCCTAAATGTGCTCCGTTCCCTCTGTCTCTCTGTTTCTCTTTTTCTGCAAGTTTCCTCGACCTTGGAGCTGTGTGATTTTGCAAGGTCATAAACCTTGCTTTTGTGGTTAACACAGGTCATAAACCGTGCAAAATATAGTATAGTATATAGTAATAGTATAGTAATAGTATATAAGTAGTGTAAAGTTATGTAAAGTGCCTTGAGATGACCTTTGTGATGGTTTAGCGCTGTACAAATAAAATGAATTGAATTGAAAGTAGAGTGCTGGAAGAAACAAGAACAACATGCAAACTCCATAAAATAGTTCCACCTCACCAACAGTTTTGAACCTAATGCTTTTCCTTCACTTCTTTCTTGTTAAGTTAAAATGTTTCACTACTCACTGCTCTACCTGGATGACTGGTAAAACATTTAAACTTAAATTAAAAAAGTCCAGTTGCCATGACTCAACTTCCAGACCACCTGTGACTTCACATTCAAATCTTCAGTTTTGAAATTGCAGATCATAGTTTACATTTAGCCACAGTTAGTCTTGGCTTCTTTTAACCAGGACCACAATGTGCAATTTTGTGCAACCCAAGGGGCTTTTTTCATCATGACCATAGTCTTTTTTTAACCTTACAGTGAATAGGTTTATCTGATTTTTTATGTCCATTTCTAATCTCTTAAGCAACATTCATTACAAGTTACACACAGGTTTTGATCTCCTAAGATTCATGGAACATACTTAGTAAATGTAAATTAAAGTGGTATAAATTGTTATCTGGTGATAGTGAGGCTTTGACTTCCACTGCTTGCTGTGGTAGATGTGTGTTTTTTTCATTTTTCTATCACAGTCAGATAACTATTACCTTGAAATAATTAATATGTTTGATAGAAAACTATGCTATGGATAATTTCAAACAATGTTTTAATTCTCAGACTGATGACAATGTCTAACAAATGCACTAGCCTTTCAACAAAAAGCTGATCTTTGCCTCTAATGGAGGGGATGATTATTTTTAACTTTAGATGAGCACAGTCTTCCTATTTCTATTCCTTTATTTGATAAAGCAATATTACTTTTTTGCAGAATGAAATAATGCAATGCATGTCCAAATCTGATGGCTGACACTCAATGTTAAATGCAGAGTTCAGCCCAGAGGCCAGTGCTCCCACAAATTGTTTCATTTCTATACAAAATGTTAGAGAAATAAATAGAGTATCAACACTGATGCTAAAATATGACAAGTACAACCTTTAACATCTGCCTCCACCTCTGTCTCCTCTTGTCAACTGCATGCTTCGACCCCAGTCTACCCTCAATTTGAATTTTTTCATTTCTTATTTTTTGCATGATTTCCTTTATATTCTCAAACATCCCCCCTACAATATAAACCACATCAGTTCAGTGAGTCAGATATTAACAAAAGGTGAAGCTGCAAATTGTTACTAGAAAGATCATCACAGTGTAAAGTATTATGTATTTTAAAGCTGGCACCTCTGGTAGCTATCGCCCTATAAAGCATTAAGAAGTGAATGAGTGAAAGAGCTGATGTCTTTATTATATCCAGGAAAAGAAAACAGCAGCTGCCAATGACACCGTTCATAGAGTCACATTCACAGCAAGAGTTGTATCTTCTATTGCTGGCCACCAAACACCACCCAGGCAGGTGTGTGTTAAGCACACTGCTGAAAGGCTGCTCAAGGCTAGTTATTGAGGAGTGGGAGACTATAACTCACATTTCTTGCCCAGAAGCCTTTTCCAGTCAGTCTGGGGATAGGAACCACTGACCTTCCACATGCAAACCTGGTGCTCTTGCCTCTGGGCTTCCACCACTTTATTTCTCTCACTATGTCCTTCTGAATTCAGGTCCAGCTGTTGGAATCCATTCCAGCCCCCTTTCTTAGAATGAGTAAAATCAATTTGAATAGTTTTTATTTTCCATTTTACACTCTGACTGCATTCCGACACTTTATCAATTAAGCCAACAGACTAGTCAACGTGTTGCCTTGTATGCTTCTTGCTTCCATTGCAAACTGCTTTCAGCCCCCATGTGTGGTCCTACCCATGAATCTTTATCTTGTACCCAAACAGTTCCCATCAATTATCCTGGCTGCTACTGCTAACTGTTCCCCTGCCTCCCATTTTTCCCCATTAAAAAAGTCTTTTTTCCTCCTTGCTGCAATGGAATTACCTCGCTCACTTGCCTGGGAAATGATTTCTCAGCAGGCTTGTGCTCCTTTCACAGGTAGACAGTGGATGCAATTGTGTATTTCTATGTTTACTGTATATATGCCTGCAAGGACATGCATTTCTTTGTGTGCATTGATTGTGCAGTGGGTCGTTATAATTTATTTTTATCCCAGTCAGTTTCCTTGCTAGCAAATATTTGGCAGAAAATAGATATTCAAAACAAAAGAGCATTCAAACAGTTAGGATTACCAACCTTTTTATGTTTGCCAAATGCCAGAATAATGGTAGCTGAACTTTATAGATATTTTCTATTATCAAATATTTTAATGTTTAATTTATCCCAACTGACAGGAATAGGATGTAGTCAAAGCAAGGCTTTCTGGTTTATTTATTTCTACTGTAGAACTGATTTGAATTTTAAATAAACTATATCAAGTTTTTCATTTGAAAGTTTTAGTCCAAACTTTAGTCATTACACAGCAGTGCTGCTATAATTAGCAAGAATAAAAAAACAGTCTGTTCAGTGCAATGTAAGTTCAGTATACAGTAATCACTTTGACTCTAGATTGCATGTCTTCTGTTACAAGGAGGTAATTCTGTATGTCTTTTTCTGTCAGATGGTGATATGATTTGTCAGGTAGCAGACTGTATGCAATAAAAAACAGAGATGTTTGAAACTGTTAGCACAGTAAGATCATTTATTCCATTAAACTGCTGGAGCACACACTGATAAGCAGAGTGTTTATATGTGAGGCATGGGGATGATAGTGCTGGAGGCATTTTGTCTGTGTGTGTTAATGTTGTTCATCGGTCCTTCGTGAGGTAACTAGCTTTGTTGTCAAAACAGTCCATGATGGGATTTACAATGTCATTCTAATACCTCTTTTATCCCTAAGAACAGAATTTAGAATGTAACCATTATGGAAGTTTTGAACGTGCATGCAAGTGCACAGTTTTGTGGTTGTCACATATCCTTCATGTTCTACGTCCAATTACAACTTTCACACATAGATAATACTTCAATGTTGAAATCAAATCACAAGATCTATGAACAGGTTAGGCCGCTCTTAAGTTATTGTGCTTCTTTATTGCAGCACACGCTCCAAGACGAGCTGCTTGAGATTCAGCTGTCCTTGTCACCGTGCATTCCTTTTAATTTGCAGCAGGACCACCCTTTTCATCACGCCAGAGATCGATTATAATTTGTTTTAAGTCTTACAGGATGAATGTAAATAACCAGGCGCTGACGTTTAAGAAGATATAAACTAACACACAGGGAGGCCAAGCAATCAAATGGGATGCAACTAATGAATTCAGTGTTGCTTCTAATCTATGTTCTTATTAGATGAGTGAGCACATACATCTTGTAATACAATATCAGACTCAGCAATAAATTACCAAGTGGAGCTGCAGTGATCACACAAAACGTATGTTGTACGATACACTGTACAGTATGTTCATGAGTGTGTGTCTGTTAGCACTGCATTTGTCCTGGAGTAGGACAGAGAGAGAGAAAAAAAGAAAAGGTAAAGAGTGGAAAAGGGGGAAGATGGCTTAAATTGCAAGAAAAAGCAAGGAAGTTTTTTTTTGTCCATGATAATTTACACCTGAGGCTCATCTTTATTTACATTTCTTTCATTACTTATGGATTATTAATTTAGGTATGAAGATTTGTGTCTCTTCAGGACACCAAATAATCTCTCTGGGAGCTGCAAAGACAGTTCAGGGGTTTCTTTTTGAAGGCTTTGACTGATACTTGACACAAGTATGAAATCAATGACTGGCATTACCTATCAAAGGTAAAAGAATATCAAGACAACATTGGAAGATAGGACAACTTTTTTTCCCCACATTGATTAATATGAATTACATTAACAATAAGTGAGACAAATCTAGGGTTTGTTAAATGTATCGCTCAGTAATGCTGAATTGAAACATAACGTATGGGTTTACAATAAAAATCTAGGTGAACTTTCTTTCACATTATAGGATCCTAAATAAAGAAATATATCTGTCCAATGACTAAACACAAAAATTGTATTTTCTTTTTTTTTTATTTTGTTAAACTGAATTTACAGTATATCACGTAAAATATGTGTGAAATATGTGACTTATAAGTGTGACTTGTTTTGACTCTGTAGGAGTCAGCTATAAACATCAAGGCTGCTGCTGCCACCTAAAAGACTGATAGTGAGGGTTGTTGCTTAAGGACAAACGGATTTATTGTAGATTATTCTTCAGTTTATCATCGCTGTTGTGGATTTCTGTTTTCAATAGAATTATATTATCCATAAATGTTTTATAGAAGGCTGTAAATAATACATTATATATATATATATATATATATATATATATATATCAGATCACATATTTACACAACAAATAACTAAAGAGGGACAGAAGGAAAAGAAGCAGGTGTTGAATCTTCTATGCTGTGACTTATGCTTGTGTATTTAAAATGTGTTTATTGTTCTATAGCTCCTTGTTCTGCAACACAAAAGTCACTTATGCCAAAATATAGTGGAAATGTGAGGATGATATGATACTGTAGCTGAATAATTTAGTCTCAAACAGTGTCACAACCTAATTTAAGATTCACATTGAAGTGGACAGAAAAATAGCAGTTTTCAATTGTATTTACTGATCCACCATCAAGTTAAAAGTAGGAGATGTTAACTGTATGACTGATCTCTAAACTTTCTTCATTAGAAAGCCTTGACTGTCTGTATTATGAATAATGCATTTATGAAGGAGTGTGAACAGCTTCAGATGACAGTTCGGGGGAAATGATGTCTCATTTCTCTAAAACATAAAGTAGTTCCTCTCTCTTTGCATCTTTTTCTTGTATTTCTCCTCACATCTTTAGTAGGAGTGACAAAGATGCAAGGGGAAGATGCAAGTGGCAGCAATATGAATGCATTAGCGGCACTCAGAAGTACCCTGCGTGTTCCTACATATGATGCATTCAGGCACAGTACGGAGGCTGTTTGGATGCACACAATCAATGTTGCTCTGCACATAAAACTGAAGAAAAACAGACGTATATATGCTGTAGCTGCTCCAGCTGTTCTGCAGCCAGTATAGAGTGCTGGACTGAAAATAACATCCCCTTCTCTTGTTTTATTTCCTTTGATAAGACACAGTCTCTCTGTATGATACCTAGCTGATAACACTATTTGAAGGTACTCTGTGACAAAGCTGTTGTCCTACTGGTTAGCCTTCAAAGCTGATAATATCACAAATGCTCTCCCCAAGGCCTGCTTCCTAACTGTGTACAACTGAGAATAAAATATACACAATTTTATCCAGATTAAAACATGCCAAAGAAATATAATTATAATACTAAATTCTATGTACATATATGATATATATGATTATACTCTTAGTTACTAAAGAACATATATGATGTGTTTTATGTCTGGTCTACTCTGTGGCATACTTTAATCAGCTGTTCCACAGGTAGAGGCAACGATGTGAACAGATCATTCAAGAAAGTGGAGGGATGACTTTTGGATACCTGAAAAATCAAGGTAATTCTGCATAAACTTGCATCATCCAGTGAACTTGAACAGCCTGCTTCTCCTCCTCCTGTTTAGCTATGGTTGCAGTACTTGCATTTGTTGTAGAATGCACACATCTGGGCAACTGCTCAGTTATTTATTAATTGTGCTCTGGTGGCCCGTTGTGTAATTGTTTCTACCACCACACTGAAAGTGGCTGGCCAAAGGAGCTTAGTATTAATTTTCCCCAGCCACAGCCAAGGGATTAGATGTGCTTTCCCCTGGCAAGGCTGTTTGGCAGCCACACTTATCTGCAGCGACTTACAAGGCTTATTGAACATTAGCATGCAATTATCTTTGATGGTCTAACTTTCCTGCTGGCTGACAAGACCCAATGATTCTCTGTTAGGGCTTTTCTGAAGACATGACATGAATATCAAGGTGCAAGGAAAGCACAAAAAATAAAAATGTCATCTAGTTGAAATTGACTCTCAATAAAGCTGGTGGTGCACCAGAACACATTTGAAATTCTGATTGATTTTGAATTGTTTTATGTCATTCATCATGCACAGCTATGCATTTCACAGATTGCTTTGCCTCACACCTAGTTGATGTACTCAAACTAGAAGCCAGAAGGTGCAACAAATGACACAAATTCACTTTAAATACTTCAACTGCCACTATCAAATTACTGAAAGAAGAGAGAAACAAAAAGTATCCTGCACCTCACACAGAATAGTATTTCATAGCATCACTAAGAAAATAAACATGGTAATCTCAATAGTGTGATCTCATATCAGAGCATTGGTGTCAAACATGTCTTACATGCCATTAAACATAAATTGGACATATATTGTCAAAGAATAAGGAAAAAATATGTGTGTCTGGTGGTTATGAATAAAGAGGGTTCTACAGTGTAAACTAACTGTATATAGCACCTTAGCAGCAAAATAGAGTTGGAACCATGCCGTTTCCAATTTCTGCATCCCCTGTACACCAAGTTGATATACAGATCAGTATCAGTACAGAGCCAGTTTTCTTTCTTCTTGATTCCTCCTGAGCCCCCAGATGCCACCAATTAATGTTGACTCTACTCCCTTTCACATTGCTTAATTGCCTCACACTTCTCCCTCTCTTTGTTTCCCATTCTCTGTCTATCACCCATTTCCTCTGATTGCCTTTTGCTCACTGCCCATGTTAAGTCACCTCTCAGGGAGAATAAGTGAGAGAGGAGATCAATTTCCCCTCATCAGCATTCAATATCTGGTCAATGACAAGAAAAGGAGAGGAGGCAACTCTATTGATGACTTAGGAGATGTTGTCACACCTGATTTTCTCTTTATATCTTGCTCACCTGGGGCCCTGTGATAACATTGATATTGATTTCAACCAACCTGTGCTGACTAATTCAATAATAGCAGACATAGAGCTGGAATCAAAGGCAATTACATTTATGCACTGTTTTTATTGTAGCTGCAGTCATGGTGGAAACAGTTGATGGTAAAATACCTTAGACTAAGTGACTGATTAGAAATTATGTGTGTATAACCACAGTAGCAGGTGTAGCCGAATCAGTGACTTGTGTCCTGACTGTGCGCCAGCTATGTAGTGGTATCCCTGTACAGAGGGCACCTGTAAAGGCCTCCTCTCTGTAAATGCACGGAATAAGATTATTACCTGCATTCCTGCATACGTAATGTATTTGTTTTTTTTATATTAGGTCAAATAATTTATTATTATTAAAACTCATAGTATAATGTGCCAAATGAGCCGTCTACCTAGTTCTGTTTATCACAGCTCATTTGTTTTGGATAAAACCAAAAGATCCATATTTGATTGCACATTCCATGTTATATATATATTAAAGGACTGACTGTCGAATGAAGACAGAGTGAGACAAACAGAACTTTAGTCTCAGGTAAATGATGTGATTCCTGCTGCATTATTCCTCATCTTTTTTTCCTCTAGTGGAGGCCAGTCAAGGCTACAGGATTACATTCACCTATGGCTGATAAGAGGACTTACACATGCAGTCATCAGTATTCTTCATTATTCTAAATTCGTGGCCATAACAGAAGCATGTTGTGGTTGATTCAGTCAATCAACTTGAGCAGGATTCAATTTATTGTGGTTCATAATCATAATCACAATTTTATGTCATATGACATTAAATACCAGTCAAATAAACTATCCAGCAGAGGGTTCAAAAAGTAAAACTTTGTCACAAATGTAGCTGTCAGGTGCACAGAATAAGCACAATGAGCAGAATTGGTCTGGCAGACTGTGTAAGACAAACACAGACACGCACTGGTGCAAGACAAAGACCTTGTTGAGCAATAACTGCACTACTGCACGTACAAGTTATGCTTCCTGACACATAATTTGATTTTAATGAACAACAAGTCACAAAGAATGAAACTCAAAAAGCTTGTTTCCATCGGCATCCATCTGCAGAGCCGGGCTAATGAAGTGCCTGGCACACAGCACCTGGGCAGGGAGAGGAGAATGTGTGCATCTCTAGTTTCATTCAAGCACACCACCTCTAGATAGATAGATAGATAGATAGAATTACTATAATAACTGGTATAAACAGAAAGTCATTTGAGCTGTTTGTAAAACTCAAAAATGACCACCAAAGAAAAGGGGATCAGGTGTGATGAATTCTGCTCAGGTTGAAATGACTAATTAATGAGATTGATGAAGTAAAAGGCAAAAGGAAAAAAAAAAACAAGGGGCTGAAATTAAGCCAAACTACTCAGATGAATCAGCCAAGTCAACCCAGGCAAGCTGTCGGGAGCTGGGTGGTGCTTTGCGCATAGTGTAACAGATTCCACTCTAACATTTTTGCACAGGAGTGCTTTGTGTGTATGTGTGTGTGTGTGTGTGTGGGGGGGGGGGGGGTTATCGACTCTGACGATCCACTATATATATATATATATATATAATACACACATACTTGTCTCACACCTTCCACCTGTCTCTAACTCTCACATATGCGCATTTGTCTGTTTTGTGTCTGTCTCACTCACACATCCCCACACACATTATGTACACACAAATAAACAAGATGCTCACCAAAGTGACGGCTTTTCTACATATAGACTTCTTTCGTTCAATTTAACAGCTAAAAACATCATTTATCTAAGTGCTAGATGCTAAACTGGCCCAGACTATGCCTGTGTGGCTATTTAGTCCACTTAAACCAATTTAAATGTTTACTTTCAATTGGTTATAGTTATCAAGAAACAAACTAAATGTAAAACAGTCCGTAAGCAATTAGAGCCAATATTTTTCCTATAATCAATGAAAAAAATGGCCACCCAGTGGATCAAGAGATCACTGACATTGTGGGTACATCTCACATCTCTCCGTGAAGTTCTACCCAAAAATTCCACCTGGGTTGCAGCGGCTAAAGCTACTGGAGAAAAAAAAAGCAGAAGAATTGTGTTTGTAGTGAGGTGAAAGGGCAATGGTTAGGTTTTGCTCCCTTTTTTGATTATAGAGTGGCTTTGTTTTAAAGCAGCGTAACTGATAACCACATAACAGCACAGTCACAGAAAGTTGTATGTGCGACCCACACACAAAAGCTAAAAACACGTAGATGCAAAAGTGTTTAAACTAACCACACAGAATCACTCTGCTGAAGCCAACTTGGCCCAACTAGTGTGGGCGGCTTGCCATTCTTTTTAGGGCTCTGGGAACCCCTTTTTAACTCCTGAAAAAGTGAATGGTTTTAGAACATTTGAGTCTTTAGTGTCTTTTAACACCTATGTTTGCAGACATCTCCTGAAGACATGAAGATGTGCTCTGACATAGATAGCAGATACCTTCACCACAGTACCAGACCCAGGCATTGGAGGAAATAACACTATGTTTTAACAAAGCTGCTGTGAACAGAGCACCAGAGCAGTTTTGTACCAAAAACATGAACATGCTTAATTAAACTTTTTTCTAAATTGAAATAAAAAAACAACAACAACCTGAAGTGAAACTTCTAAAGTTGCGGTTGACAGGAGATTGCACTATGCATGCATAAGGCAGAGCGTGGATAGACTCCCCAACAGAAGTGGCGGTGTGTCACAGTGGGTGTGGTGTTTGATTACGTAGCCGTTCAGAGCAAAGCTATCAAGTTGCTTTCCTATTTAGATCGTATCTCCTCAGGGGGAAACACTCGTTCGTGTGTCTGCCGTGTACAGTCACGGCATGGCAACCTCGATTTCATCAAAGAGATAGGCAACGAGAAAAGAGAGCGAGAAATATTGTTGGTAGCAAGTGTAGGATCGCGCTCGTGGTGTGTTCATGCGCTGTTTTTCCCTGTCCGCGTGTGTGCTGATGCATACCCTTTTGTGTGTTCTCTTACAACATGCCCGTGAGTGTGCGTACCAAGAAAATTTGAAACCAACGGCTAGAGTATGATTGCAGCACATTATGTTTCCCTACCCTTCTGCGTTGCTTTGGTGAAGCCAGCTCCTTGGTTTATGAGTCAGTGTTGGAAAGTTCAGGTACACGCCACCAAAAGTATTGACCTTTCTGCCCGAATGCCGTCAGAATTGATAATCAAGGAATTAAGTGAATTAGAGGCTGGCAAGGGCATTTAGAGAGAGTGAGGGATGGATATGTGAGGGGGACTGTAATGAAGTCAATGGCGCGAGAGTAATGCCCCATCACCCGGCACCGACAGCACCCCCGCCACACACACCTCCCCGCTCCTCCCACCCTGCTGCAATACCTCTGGGCATCGGGGCAGAAGATATTAAAAAACTGTGGCACATCCTTTTCAAGGACGATTAGACATTTCTCCCCTTTGGTCTCCTTATTTACAGATTGCCACAGACTCCGCTGAGATGGTTCAGGAGCAATATTTTGCAAGCTAAAATTCATATCAAAACCTTGTTTACTACTTGATGCCTGGCATTTCCTACTGTTTTCAGCACAAACAAAAAGGTTTCCCCGCTTCCAGAAGCTAGCACAGAGCTTACACTGAAGCCAGCGAGATGATAGCTGCCTCTGACAACCATATGCTAATTGATGATGAGAGTCAGTGAAAAAACACATAAAGCTGCTTTGCAATGTGAGCAGCACACCTTCCAGGTTAAGCTTTACCTACTGCAAAGCACATTTCTGCAAAACATTCCATTTGACTTTGAATGGTGGCAGCCAGAGACAATGCTCTGCAGACCTCTCAGAAGCACCACAGAAGTATATACAGTCAATATACTTATAATTATAATATGCTAACTATGCGGGGATGGCATTAATTGTGATGTGGTGAGACACTAACAGAAAGCGTGATCCATGAACCCGCCACTCCGTCCCTTACAACTGTTTTGCTGAGAATTGTACTGTACTTGTGTTTTCTATTCGAGTTTACAGTATCATATTTTATTGAGTAATTCTACTTTTATTATGTTTCTGTTTTTGTACATACTTTTTCTGAAGCATGTCTGTTTTTGTGTTTATTGATATTGAGTTTGTCACTTGGGAAAAATATGAGAGAAATATATATCTCATTTGTTGACACAGTGAAGTGAGTTTACCTCCACCCGAAGGAGTATGGGGTGTTTTCCGCTGTCACAACAAAGTGTGAGGAGGAAGAGGAGAGAAATTAAGCAGAACAACAAGTGTCACATCTTGGTTTCTTGCATGTGTAACTACATACACACATCAACATGAAAAAAACATCCCTAGTGTTTCAATCGACTGTCCCTATTTGCATAATAGAATTAAATTTTAAACTTGACAAATAACAAAGATGCATAACACATGCTTGTTTGTCTACTTTGCTTCCATTACACACATTGCCTGCTCTGCAAACTCAATTCCAGGATGGGTATATTGCAACAACCGGAATGCCCTGCAGCAACCAGCACGCTACAGTTGTCTGCTCAGAAGTCATACTTCTGTTGAACATGGACACAGGGAGTGAGCAATAAGTAGAGACCCGACTCCCACCCACTTGCATTGTCTCTGTAGTCCAGTACATGATGCATTGTTCTTTTTTTATAAGTTTTAAAACAGATTGAGCACTAAATTGCAGCACAGAGTCTCAGGAGGTCTTGTTAGAGATGTCTGTGTAACTGAGGATGAGAAAGAAATACACTCATGTAAACTTCTTCTTCCCTTTCTGTCCTGCTACAAACGTATTTCACTGCAACATTTCCCTGTCCCTGTATCACATTTAAGAAAGCGATTGGCCACCTCAGGCTAACTTTCAGTGCTGTTCATCTGACTCATGACATGGTGGGCAAAGGGCGTTCGTGTGCGCAACAGAGGCCAACCAAAGGGTGCAGACTTCCAGAAAGGGCAGAGGCCTTGTCTCATTGAATTCATTAGTTCTGATCTATGCTTCGTCATGTTGACTTTCACTTGCCTACTTTGCCTGTTCAGAAAGTAAAAGTTAGTTTAGTTAGCATTAAAGGAAAACCACACCCAAATATGTTTTTGAGCAATGAGCGGTCACAGCTTGCAGACTTGAAAGGTGTCCCTGCTTCTCTACCCACAACATGGGAAGGGGTAACTCAGTGCTGGAGCTCATCCCAGAGACAGACAACCATTCACACCCATGGGCAATTTAAAATTACCAAACAACCTAACTGGATGTCTGTGGACAGTGAGAGGAAGCTAGAGTACCTGTTAAGAGCTCACGCAGACATAGGGAGAACATGCAACACAAAGAAAGGCACTCGGCCAATGCGTGGATTGTTGCTGTTAGGCGACAGAGCTAACCACTGTATCGCCATGTCGTCCTCATTAGGTTCAGTCTAATCAAAGTAAATAGCAGATGAAAGGGATTTTTCCCTCGGTTATTGGTCTAAAATCAAAGCTTCACTCTTCTTTCGGAGGACTTCGTCTCACAATGACATGAAAGCTTGTTTATTTTGACTATTAACAGTAACCGTTTGGAGTCGGAGGAAGCGACACGGCATGCAGAAAGATGCTTGGAGGGTGGGACTGCCACCTGTTAAGCCACCTTCTGTCTTAAAAAACCCCAATACATTTAGCTAAGTTATTTTTTACCATATTCACTCGACAAACTTGGACTCTGTTTACAGAATTCAAAAAATGTCCCAAGGAGGTAAAAGTAAAAAAAAGGAAATGTGGTGATAAATGAGTCCGTTCCCCCTCTGGCGTTTCTCTCTCTGTTTCTTTCACTCAGACTCACTTTCTCTTCTATCACCGCCCCTCCCTCCATCTAATTAGATTTGTCTGTAACCTCGCTGTTCCTGCCCCGCTTTCAGTTATCTTTGTGTAGTAGCAATGCTGGATGCCATGTACCACAGTTCACTTTGCAAATGGGATTTTCAACCCACCACAGGAGTTTTTTTGTTTTTGCCAATTTTTTATAAAACAAACCTGATTTAAAACCATTTAAACTAACATGAGGTAAGAAGCAGGTCATTTTACAAGCACAGAAAGTCTTGCATAGTGTTGCTGTTATATATGATTGTAAATATAAATAAATGTACAGTACTTGCGTAGCAGCTTGGGGTAAAGGGTAAATCTGTAATAGAATCCCAGTTTGGTTCTTACTTTCTTCTGCCTCCGAAGACCTTCCTCTTCATTTTTCTAACTGATGTATTTTTAAGCAACGGCTAAAACCCAACATAAAAATCAATGACAGTCTACTCAGTGTTCAGACAGTGAGATACTGTGTTACGTTAGATGAGCGTCTATATGCTCATCTAAATATAGTTTCACAGAATACCCAGCTTTTTTTACCTTTTACCTTCTGTGAGCATTTAAAGAGTAGACACAAAGCCATGGCAATTAATTTGAAATATTAATTTTTCCCTCTGCCTAAAATTATGAATATATATTTATATAAGATTAATTAATGTCTCTTACTTGATGATCAACTACAACTGCAATGCTGCTTACAGTTGTTTATGCACATTTTTCAGTATTCATATTATATGTATTCAGCATATCACAGATACATTTCATTAGCATTATATTTTATTAAACTAGCAAATCCTGTGTACAGACAAAAATACAAACTGTCCCATCATTTAAAAAAATAATAACATAATTTAATTTTTTTTATTTCATAAAATACAAAATTCATGGACAACAGTGTTTTTAGTTTCACATTTTTCAACATGGTTTGAGAGCTGCTTTGTCTCACTGATTCTTAGATCACATGAAGTAAAACACCAGCCCCTTACCAGCTCTTAAATGAATGCATTCCCCCATCCACGGTTGCTCTTATTCTCAGTCCATCTCTCATCCACTTACTGTAAGAATGTGTGATGAGATTGTAGGTGAAAGGGCCTGCCAGTGGCCACTGATCCCATTACAAAACCTGCTTTCCCAGTGCTAAGGTCAACTAGCTGCAGCAAGTGATGTAGGAAAAGCAGAGCAAAAGAGACGGTATGTTGTGGATTCATGTTTGCATTTGTGGACACACACAGAAGCTCGAGTCAGTGTGTTTAGAGAACATGGCAGTGTGTACGTATCCCAAAGATTAATAGGCTGTTGAGGTCCACCTTTGGTTGGGGTTAACATTAGAGAGCAGACCACATATTACTGCTGAAGAACTCGTGGCCAAAATAACAAACCCTGTGGGCCGAGATACAGTTTTCTCATTCTTGTGATGGACTCTGTTGCTTTGATAGGGTTTAGAAGGGGAGCGCAAGAGTGAAACACACCGATGGAAACATAGAGATACAAAAAGGGAAATATTGACCAGCAGGCACAAAGACAATAAAAAGCAAGAAACTGAGACTGGAAATCAAAGAGCGACAGAAAACCAGAATAACTAAGAGCAACATTGACATTGGAGTCCACTCCAAACACACCATCTTAACTACTGAATGTTGCTAAGGAAATATGAATCTATCACGGCAAGGCAGTGCTGAAACCAGCAGGGTGCCACCAACACATAATGAACTGCCTATGGTAATGGAGTTGGAGCCACAAACAATGTTCCATGTAAAAGTCACATTCATCCCCCTAAACCTCACTCCCCCCCTGGTTTGGGCACCAAAATGAAACATTTACGATTTCTGGGCCTTGAGGTGACAAACCTGTCCCCATTGTTCTGGTGGTTTTTAGTCAACACTCGCTTTGGGAAATGTGGTTATATGCTCCTTTATGTTGCTGGATGTCAATGGGGAGAACAGAGAAAGAGATTTAAGGAGAGGCGGAAGTAGCCAGAAAGATATTTGTAAAACAACTACAATATTGTGGTGATTTTATTTTAAAGTGGTGCATTTAAGTTACTTGGAAAACACATCTATCTTTGGTTGCTCGATCTCTCTCTGATGGACAGTGCACACACCTTGTATAGATGCTTTACCAGGTTTCTTTCTCTACAACATTGTCTGTTTTAGTCAAATGCATCCATCACACCATGCATGTAGAAATACATGCCAAGGCTCTGGCTTTCCACCTTGACACTATATCATGTCAGCCTTGACCCTGGCAGAGCACCAGTCATCATATCTTTACTTCATCTGCTACTGTTGTAAGAAAAATAGGCTAAGGGTGGTGATCAGAGAAACAGTTAAAGCTAGTCGATGTAATTCATCCTGATATTTCATATGAACATGATCCCTGTGACTTTGTTTGCAGTAGATTCTGACTCATGTTTGTCATTCAACTAAATCTAGGAAAATCTCAATTAACTAAAATATAAACTTGAAGTAAACTTAACTTGGGAAAGAAGAGTCAGTTCACTCATTCTGCTCAAGCTGAATATAAATACAAGGCATCACTGCCAGCACTGCCAACAGAGCACTATATCCAGAATATGCATCTAATCTGTAAAATCTATTGTCATTCAAAGATTGTATTTACTGTGTGTAAAGCTATTTCACACATTGTGTGTATTGATCTCCTTACAGTTTCTACAATAATAACAGAGTCATAGTCCCTGGGTAAATATAGTATGACTCAAACACAGGAGACCTCCAGTTCACACTGGATAATCTGTCATACTCACTGTCCTGATTTCAGAAGATCCTGGAAGGTGCATCTGAGTTCACAGCTTTCTTTTACACAAATCTGAATATTTGGTAAGTGAGAGGCCACTGTGTCTGCATGCTGAACGTCAGTGTTCCAAGTATTTGCATGTGTTCCTATAATGTCAAATAATTAGGAGTTGATCTGTTGTTCCAGTCTACAGATGTGCACATAGATGGGATACGTTCCAACCTGCATTGCAATGGTGGACAGGCAGTCTGATTTAGAAGACATCCAAAATACAGAGAATGTGACATCTCAAGGCTGTGTTGTGTGAGGTGAAAGCGTAGGCTGACTTCCAGTAAAGAGTTAAAATGTTAAAGTAAAACTAACACAGCTAGACCCATAAAATGGGATATTTGTTCAATAAATAGGTCTTAGACGTGTAATAGATGAGTGGATGCTATGCAGATCTTTTTTTTTGCATGCCGTCCACCACCAGCACAATTTGTATGCATTGGTACATTGTACTGAATGTACATTACATCATCACTGTCAGGCTTCTAGAAAAAAGACAAAAAAGACATGTCAGACATCTGTGTGATTGGCACTCGCCACAGTTAAAATGATGTGGGGGAGAAAGGGAACGTTTGGTGTCTCATTCCAAAGATTAATGATGCAGCTCGATCCATAAATCCTCCCTTCATTAAGGTTATTTAGAGAGGTCTTGGCAAGATTTCCAGGTATGTCTTTCTTGTGACGTTTTTTTTAAAACATTTATTGTCGTTTCACATGTGAACCAGGTCAGCTTCCTTCCTGACATGTAATACATGCACTGTCGTCTCTCTTCGTGTCTTTTCACTTTACTATTGCTGCCCATGCGTTAGCCCACATTATCCCGTTTGAAAAGGAGTTCAGGTGCAGCACACTGAGGTAAATGGACAAATACACTTCCAGTAGGCAGACAGACTGTAAGATTGGCAATCCCTCTCAGTGAGGCAAAGTGAGTTGCCAGGTTGAGATGAGGTCACACATGGTCTATAGCCCAACTATGTGGCCCTGGCTCAGCCTTGTGGCTCTCACAGTGTGCAACACCCATACACACACCTGCAGGAACTGGCAGCTGAGAGGAATGCTCTCATTCAGCACAGGGGCAACGGAAGTCTGTCAGAATGAAGCTGCGCTACTGAGCCATGCGTTGATGTAACTACCACAGAGCTGGCAGTACTGGGGTTGCCAGTTCAGTCTGAGACAAACACACAGAGGTAAAAAAAATGGATAAAAAATTGTATAGTATAGGTGATGCTATTTAGATATTATTGTCTGACAAAATGGCAATTTCTAGCTATTCAGCTACCACCGATATCATTCAGTGCACATAGAAATGAGGTATCATACAGGTGTGTATGTGTTTATAAGTTCTCCTGTGTCAAATCTCCATTCACTTCTTTCCTGGACCCACAGATGTTTATTGAAATGAGCATGAGATGCCAAATAGTTCCAATTTCTATTCACACCATATTCACTTGAATGAGTCTTTGTATATGCATGGTGGGCATATTTACAACTGTTAACAGACAGACTTAGGTGAGCGAGAAAGTCCCAGGGAGCGCAAGTCAGGAGAGAAATAAAGTTTATGGAAATGCTGGACCAGCGGAGACCCCAACTACAAGCTGCATAATGCAACAAAAGAGTGAGATGATGTTTGTGTCAGAGTATTTTCTAATATTCATACGTTACATTTTCCGACTTAATTGGAACCTGTCAGGGCGCATTGGCCATGAGTGGCTTCACAGCAGCTGGGCTGTTCCCCCGCGGCTGATGAGATGCAATAAAGAGAAAAAGAGAAAGAAAGAGAGGGAAAGGGAGCGAGAGAAGGAAGTGGATTGCAGAGTGCTCAATGAAATGCAATTCGGAGTCAATGGGAGTCAAAAACACATTACTGCAAGCATGGCTTGAGTAAACCTGCAAAGGGGAGATTGTTTAAGACAAATACATCTGCCTATTCAAAGCCAACTGTTCCCTCTGGGGTCTGTCTCACTCCCATTTACCCCCCCCCACCCCCCCCACCCCCCACACACACACACACACAAATGCAGAGTTTTCACTCTATTGGAACCTAAACAGTTTTGTTACTCCCATAACTATAGTGCTGTTTAATAAATGTATTCTTGGATTACATTATACTGTACAGTTGTTATACCACGATACATGACTAATTGATCAACTGTACAATATAGTATCTATGTATTTAATGTAGTGTGTACTATGGTGAATGCACGCACTCAATTCTGAGTCAGTTCAGTTTGTTGATTCAAAGATGCAGTCATTGAATGTTGGGGTATTGTAGTGTGCCACAAGCTGGCTCAGAATTAAGCTGTTAAGTAAAGCAGAGAAAAACTAGCTCTGATTTCCATCAATTTGGAGTTCCACTGGCGAGTTACCAAAGAATAGAGTGAGAAAGAAAGAAATTAGTTGCATTCTTGAAAAAGAAGTGAGTTCTCCACAGAAAGCTAAAGTTAATTAGGTCTTTCGCAGGAAATTGGGCCACAATTGCTAGACAAGCCATCATTCTATTGCATTTTACCAATAACAGGCTCAGCTGGCTTTCCACTAGCAGTAATTTAGGTCATTTAGCCGTAATCAGTTTTCTAATTGTGATCAGAACAAAGTTGGGTATTAACACATTTACTGTCTGTCGTTTAAACTGATAAAAAAGTGGAATAAACTTTTTTCCAACAAGCTTTATGGCTGTTGACTTCAGTAGCTGATTCTCTGGAAAATGATCATTTTATCTGGTACTATTAGATAACTAACTCCACAAAATTTATTTATTTATTTATAAAAAAGTTAAAGTGTATAATAAAACTACTATTGCTAAGATGAGGATGGAAGATGATACAAGGATGGCGAATGCAGCAACAACTTTGTAATGTATTGTAATGTTTTGTAATGTAACTTTTTATGTTGCCGTATTTCTATATTACTTAATGTACTTTGTGTTTGTTTTGCACTTTTTAATATTGCCCAAAGAATGACTCTGAACAGTCATTCATGCTACGAAACATCTTGTGCTCTAAAATGCCTTTGTGCTATGTGAAACATCTATGTGTTTGTCCACTAAAATGTTAATGTGAAGTGAAGATGAAACAACAGCTAGATGACAGACTCATACATACAGGATTTGTATACATAAGGGCAAATTCACACGTGTAGCCATAATTCACTCTCACACATGCACACAGACACACACGTTCACTCAAACACACCAGGCATGTAGGGAACATCTGGAGCTGAAGTCGATTGGAAGTCAAACCACAAAGCTGGCGGTGAACCAAAGCAGAAGGCGACAGATCTAGGCAATCACAGCTATCTCTATCATTTGCCTTCTTTGCCTCCCTAAACCCTGCAACACATCCCAAATTCACCACAATGACTTTGAGAAAGAATTACAGGCTCTCTCCACCAGCACTGCGGGGGGTGGGAAGTTCAGCACCAAAGTCAAACCAATGGCACCGATGAGTGAAACTAATTCAGAATTTTTAACTCTGGTTGTACCCACAGTAGTGAATACTGAAAAATGTAATGCCTTATTTAATATATAATGTAGCAGAATCCACATATTTTACATTTACAGGAAAACTGAAATTATTCAGAATTTCAACTCTGGGTTTCCATTCCAAAAATATGAGCATGACAGAGGAAGTGTATATTTTTAAATGCATATATTCGACATTGTGACTGTAGTAAATTTGCCTTTATTGTCATTGTACTATACAATATGATGTTGTAAAGTAGAGGGCAGAAAATTAGGTTGAAATGACCCCAATTTCCATGGTTATTATTTTACTTTTACTGCATATTTGTGAGTATAAAAAACACAAGACAAAGTGCAGATACACCAGTAACCAAATTTGAAACCTTATCATTTAAAAAGTCTATTGGTGAGACTAAATCCTCACTGAAAGCCCATCAGCTCTGTCTGGTTGACATTTCATAAAGGTTCTCTCATATGAAGAAGAAGAAGAATGATTTTAGAAAGGAATAAACAATCTAGTATAAAGACTGTGAGTACTGTGTATAATCTGCATTCAAGTATTGTTGAAAAATGTTCACTCCCTTGTTTTCCATAAATGTTATTGATTCCCTGTATATAGAAATAAAATATAGACGTGAAGAAAACAATTTCAATGCAATATTCTTTTTTATGCAATATGGCAATAATATAGACATTGTTTTTAAATAATTAGAGCCTTCACTATTATATTCACTTTGCACTTGATTCAAACTTGTTTTAGCAGTAGTTTTTAGTATTCTGAACAAACTTTCTGAATTTAATTCTTTTGGGACATTTGCCTGGAAAATATGTTCTGCTTGTAATTCTAGCTTTTTTGTTTAGAATATACTTTCCAATTGTTCCAAAGCCCCAAGCCAAAAAAACACCTACATGAGACTTTTCCCGTTGATTTTACCACAGTTCCACCAGCATCCTAAATTGACTTTATTTAGATGAACTGCTGTCTTTGCAACAGCTTGCAGATTAGACAGGAGGGGACACAGAAGGCATTTCTTGCCACGGAAAAAGACTGTGCAAATAAATTCACTTGCAAGTGTAGATCATTGTGGGGTGATAGTAAGGACCACAGAGAGCTGTGGATTATCAGCTTTCAGAAAAATGTTTGGCTCATTTATTAGCATCAATGCTAATGAAGGACATAATCAAATGGTTAGAAGGATACAGATTGAAAAGTATCAATGGCTTTCAAAGCATAGTAGCAGATATGGTAGCAGAGCAAGGTACAGATGGAAAAGTATGCTTTGATGGAAATACGGGTATGCTGTTTCAAGATAGGCCATCACTGGTGTCATGTTGTCCTCGAGGTTAAGGGAAGGTGGTTGTCCTCAAAGAAGTAATAAGTGGCCCTTTAGACCAAATAAAGTACCGTTTACAGATTGTGTCAGCAGGAAAATGCTGTCTCTCATACTGTAAGGGCCCACTTTAAGGAATACATATGTTTTAAGGCTTGTCCTATGGTACAACAAGCTATTTATAGACCGGGAGTGCACACAAACTTTCAGGTTTTGCTGAAAACCTTGAAGCAGATTGGCTGCAGCAGTAGAAGACCCCATCTGGTGCCTCTGTCAGATTAGAAGGTAAAAGGAAAATGAGGCTACAATTAGCATGGGCTCGCCAAAATTAACTGCATTAATTAAATCTGGACAAAAGATGATTGGAAAAAGAATTTGTTATGAGTTTCAATTTCTGCTGCAACATTTGGATGGTGGAGTCAGAATTTGGTGTAAACAACATCAAAGCGTGGCTGCATCCTGCACTGAACCAAAATCTCCTTGTTGACTATATGTCACAAAAAATTAGGGCAGTTCTGATGGCAAAAGGGGGTCCACCCCCCTACTAGCATGGTGTTTGCATTAAAGTGACCAGTGACTATATGTTTGTGTTCAGATTGTGAACACGTCAAACCTATTAGGGCATACTTTACAATTAAGAGACATTTTATCGTAGCTTCTTCTCGTACACAGGTTCATCTCTGTCTTCCTCCCACTTACCATTACAGACACACACACTCACTCTGTCTCCCACTATCACACTCTGACCTGACAACTCTGTATTATCTTCAATATCTCTGACTGAATAAACATTCAAATTGATTCGTACTATATTTTACACGTACTTCTGCTAAACCTGTTATTGATGAGCTGGATTCTTGCAATTATCAAAAACAAAAAATCTACAAATTAATTTTGTTCCAGAATCTATTTATGTAAACTTTGAAATTCAGGCAGGATAGAGGGATTTACCAGATCAGCTGTTACAGTTAAAAAGTTAAATCTGAACACCAGTGCAGCAGGTCCTGAACAACACGAGAGGCGCATTACATATATAGATATATAGATTTTATGATGTCACACCACAAATAGTTGGGCAGCAAGAGTACTGTCAACTCTAATTCAAGCTACAGAAATATTACATTACTTTACAACAGCAACTGCTTATGTCTTTAAAAGTAAAAAGCAAAGAGGAAAAACTGCGGTGCCCCCAAAGGTACAGTGTGCCTACACAAGATGATAGAGCCAAGTTTGGGCAAGCTGACAAAAATATGTTTATATCTCCCACGACAGTTCTCTCACGCAGCTATTTTTCTCCCGTGTCAGAGGCCAAGCCTCTCAAGGTGTATTATCATTTAGTGCGGTGAAGAAGTTTTCTGCTGGTAAATTGATTCTGTGGGTTGAAGGCTACCCGTCTCCTCAGCATCCTCCAGCTAACCCAGCCAGACCGAACCTGATGCATTTGTGCCCACATATTCTCTCTGTTCTTGTCCAAAAACCAAAAAGGGTGAGCACGAAAAGCCTCCTTCGAGGGAGGAGTGTGAAACCATCCTTGAAGGAAAGTAGGGCCTTCCATTGCTCTCTTTTTTCCTCTCTCCAGGTTGTGTGTTGCTCACAAAGGCAGCAGACAGGCGGGTAGAAATCAATTCCATGGAGCCACCAGATGAAAGTAAGGAAGAAAGAGAGCAAAGAAGAGCGGAGAAACCGTATGAAGATTTCACCAGGCGAAAGGCAAAAATAACCAGCAGTTGTTGGCTGGTCGTGCACCTGTGTCTACATATGCTCACAATACAGTATATAAATGTGGCAAACATAGGAAATGGTGCTATACAAACTAAAACATGTTCACAATGCCACAGTCACCTTTCTAACTAAACATAAACTAATTTAATCTTTAACAAAAACTTAATGTCAGAAATGAATCTTTTTTCATAATGTTTTCCATTATTTTTGCTATTAATATTACTGTCCATTACAGGCAGAATGTATATAATGACCTAAATTCAAGGACAAAAATACGGACATAATACTTATGACAAAATATTTCTTATGGTTTAATCAAGTTAACTGGCCGTGAGCATCACTGAGACTCAGAGTTCTTCAGAAAGAAATAATAAAAACATTTATAAAATTAGTTGTTCTACTCTATTCAACTTATAAATATTCTGCACAGCCAAAAACTCATATTTCTCATTAATGCCATTTAAAGGTACATGAAGGACAAGGTCACCTGAGGCAGGGCAGAAGCAGATTCAATTTACACAGGCCTTGGGTGCAAAAGATGGAAGGGATGCACTAGAGGAATAAATGAACAAGCATCTTTAGACTCTGTGTGTGAGGGAGAGAGACTGTAAGAGTGAAAGTGAGAGAGGGATGGTTAGAGATACTAGAATACGGTAATGAAAGGACACAACCCGAATTCAAAAACGGACAATAAAAGGTGAGACTACATGAGTGGAAAAAAATCAAACACAATGACCCACTTACAGACACAATCTACAGTCTACATCAGTGTACTGCACTGTGTATGTTTGTTTGTATGTGTGTGCGCATGTGTATGTGTTCTCAGACAATGCCAACAGGCCTCAACTGGTATTAGGATTAACCTTCTGATCAATGCTGGCACCACCTAGCTGAACAGCAGAGTGAGGGAGGGGAGGACAGGAAGGTGGCAGAGGGAAGAAGAAGACCATATTTCAAAAACAAGGATGTAGAGAAAGGCAAGGTAAGAAGGAATGAAGAGGAGGAAGATGAGTAATGAGGCTAGAGTCTGGAGGAAAGCGTAAGAGCGAGTGTGTGTGGGTAAAACAGTGGAAGAATGAGGGTAGTGGAAAGAGGTAGAGGAGGACACACAGTCCTCTGCAAAAGTATGAGAAGGTCACGGCACCTTGATTTAAAGTGAATATTTACACTTGGGTACATTCAGCAACATAGAACATGGCATGATTCTATATTATTTAATGTACCTAGGCGTAAATACTAAATACAAATATAAGCTTATGTTTCATATTAATCTTTCAATGTTAAACCTTGGACGGGAAACACAAACAATAAGGTTCACTCCAAAACATTTGGAAGAGACTGTAGACACCCACTACTCACTCATAAGCCTATGATCACAGATTTGTGCTCCACCTGTGTATAGGTACTACTTATGCATGTTTGTGAGTACACACTAGATTCATTTCCATGACAGTTAAAGTAAATAAAACTCACTTGTTTGTGCCGTTTCCTGTCAGCGTTAAACTGTCTGATTTTTGTGGATTCTGTGCAGATCCACTGAGTTGTTTATTCCTTTATCTAGATGTATGAATCATAGCAGCTACTCCAGCCTTTCCCTTAACTGTTCAGCTGGTATTCCAGCGAAAGAAAACAAAACTGCACTTCACATTCTGAGCAGTAGATTTGAGCTGACACGATATCATTGGATTACAAAGCTCATTTCACTGTAAGTTCAACGCTTGACACACTAGCACCTGGGTTGGTCAGGCATGCAGATGGAGATGGAGATGGTGTTGCGATTCTCTCCTACCCACCATTGTCTGTGGCATTTACAAAGGGCACTTGCAGGAGGCCTTAGACATGACAAGCTTCGTCTCCATCTGCAGCCCATGATTGCTCTGTGGAGTGAATATAACAGATGCTTTCCAAACCACTGAAGCGGCAGGGCACTTTAGTGGCAAGGCAGCAAAAGTTACACACACACACACACAGGTAAAAACCATTAGTATAATAGCGTTAATACCATTTCTCTGTTGTCCACATGTTCTCCCAGAAAGGGAAGAGGCCACTGGCTAGCTAGAGTTCTGGCCTTTACTGCAAAAGAAAAAAAAATTAAAAACGCACACCCAGTCGAGCTAAAGTAAAACAATGATATGCTTGAGGGTAATTAAATGAGCAGGCAGAGACCTGCAAGACTGGAGATGGGAGGTGAAGAAAAAGCAAGAAGCTACAAGGCGAAGAATCGCATGAAAGCTTGATTAGCTGGGCATTAGGAAGCAGGTCTACTTCCTTTCTGCGAGTACTTAAACCTTACTGAGACCCTAGGGCCTTTCACCCCCCATAAGCCTCCACCATTGTGAAGAGTGAAAACTTGTATTCTCTTTCATGCTACATGTGTAATTTTGAAGTGCAGCAGGGATTGTATTGCTCCTGTCGGCAGGCCCTGGTGACTTGTCTAGAATGATGGTACATCTGCCGGAGCTGTATTAATGATGCACTGGCTATGGTTCCAAGCACCCTCTGTGCTGAACAAACACATGCATCCACATGAACATAGAATATTACACATCCGACACACACACACACGCACACACATACACACACACACACACCTAGTCAAGTCTTTGGTGGACTGCAAAATTTCATTGGACAAAAACAACAAATTTACAAAGATGTAAAACAATTAGTCAATGACTAAAACTTGATGTAGCAGAAATCTTAACAATGAATTCACACATCAAGCCAGAACAAGGGGCAACACAGCTTAGGACAGAGAAGGTAGGGCGAGTGTATTGAGCTTGTGCAATGGGTACGAAGGTGGGACAGGGGTGAGGAGCTGGTGGTGGGGGCATCTGTCTACTGTTTAATTTGCCATCTGTGAGGTGTACTTCTGCCAGGGTCTCTAATCAGGCAATCAATCACACCTTCATAGAAAACTGTCAATTATACGTGATCCCAAGGCTGACAGTGGTCCACCATACCATTCAAAAAAGTTGTTGCCTTCCCCAGTGCCTTCCCAAGCAGCTGTTTTTTTCTATAATATCTTTCAGCTCACTTATCACTTAAGTTACAAATACTGTGCTAAAAAAGTTTGAGTAACACATTGAAAACACATCACATCTCAATCTACTGGTATGAAGGAGGTAATGTGTCAAGAACAAAATGATGCCACAGCATTTGATGAAAATGAAAAATAACAACCTACAGAGGGATTAATTTGATGTCATCAAGAAATGTAAACTGATGCAGCAGGCTTGTCTCAATTTGCAGAAATGCCATTAAAGTCAGAGTGGTTCTCAGTAGTTTTTATGGCCCCCATGTACTTGTATGCATGCCTGACAACATTGGGACATGCTCTTTATGAGATGACAGATGGGTATCTCCTCCCATATGCTGACCAGGGCATCACTGAGCTCCTGGACAGTCTGAAGTGCAACGTGGTGGCTTTGGATGGATCTAAACATGACGTCCTGGAGATGTCTTGGTGGATTTAGGTCAGGCGAGCGTGGGGGCCAGTCCATGGTATCAATTCCTTCATTCTCCGGGAACTGAGGCTGGGCATTATCATGCACCAGGAGGAATCCAGGACCCACTGCAACCTTCTGGAATTGGCACGTATTGATGTACCATTCTGGTGGAGTTGGACTGTCTGTGCAGCCTCCGTAGTGTCAAGGTATCACCTCATGCTACCAGTTGTGACAGTGACCAGAGTCTCTTTAACCTATGCTAGTGTGATACGAGATGTGATGGGCAGGATATTAATATTTAGACAAACTACTACAACATGTGCATGTGGAATATCTGGAGTAGAGTACACTTCATGATTTTTACTTGAGTGAGATTCATAAATAACTTTGTCCTTGTTAATGATTAATTTATCAAATTCATTTAAAAGATTTCTTCCAAATGTTCCTTGTTTACTATCATGTCAGACACTGTTTCAGTGTCCGTACTAGATGTTTTATATTCATAGCCAGGCCCATGCACAACGTTTAAATTGTTTGTGTTTGTTTGTATCATTTTGTCCTTGTTCAACACATCATCCAAGATTAACAGCAAACAATATGTGATACTTTTTTTTCTCACCACTGTTTGTCCAAAGCTAAAGAAAAACCTGGCACTGATTGACTGAATTCAACTTTACAAAGCATTTGCTGCAAAATACGTATTTCTCATACCTTCACTTTCCTAAATATCAGTTAGAACTGACTTAAAGGAGTAATTGTTTATAAAAATAGTAAATATTTTACAGTCAATCAAGTCAGTCAATTAACTCATTGCACATATAAATACAACAGCTCATTTTGTGAGAAATATCTGCTTATTTTTACAAATGTTTCAACAAACAATTAAGTTTGGTGCAAAGTCTGCTCTCACGCTAAATTGCAATTAGTAAATAACTTAACAACTCCAACATCTCTAGTGTCAACCTTATTTATGTGGTGTTATCTTGTCAAGATAAAATCCCTGCTGTTTAGCAAACCAAAATTAGGCTAGTGTTCAAATAACACAACATAAGAAAGATACAATATAGGCTGGCCCATACACACCTAAAGACTAGCTAGAGTTCCAAAGACTGGACAATTCACACTTTAAGACTGATCAGGTCCCAGATTTCTAGTCTTTGATAGTCACTTGATGGCTGAGTAGAGTGTCTGCAACACACTGAGCGCACTGACTTCAAGTGACATCCTGAATGGAGAGACGCAGTGAAGCTAATTTTAGGAAGGCTGTAGTTACTGTAGGTCTGTCCTGGCTGTTATGTCATCATACTGAAGTTGTTCAAAAAAAGCCAGTCAGCTGGCAATGACTGGCTCTTAAGACTAAAGACAGAATCATTAAGTCTATATTTTGCTGACTGCTGACAAACTGGGCAAGACTGGACACCTCTACATTTGACCAGTCGTCACAACCAAATCACATTAGGCTGACTTTAAATGTGCCAACCCAAAACTTAACCTAAAATGAGGCACAGGTTAAAATCTAAGGACATAGTTACAATAACTAACTCTATATACACCAATGGTATTCCCCCCAAACCAAAACTACTAAATACTTAATATATAATCACACTATGAATCCATCATTCCACATCTGTCAAACTCAGATTACAATAACTGACAAATGCAAGTAACACTGTTATACTAAGACTACCCTCATTCAGCTATCCAGTAGTGAAGAATTAATCAAGGACCCAACAAACTGCTGCGTTGCTGATTGAAGCAGCAATAAACATCAACACTGATCAACAGCTGCCTTACCTACTAGCAGGTCTCTTTTTTTCCCTCAATCTTTACAGTGAGCAGCATTGAACACAAAATTATTTAAAACATAACAACAATCCACATCTAACATTTTAAAATTCATTAAAGATCCCTATCCAGGTTGATTTTCTAACTAAAATATATATATATATATATATATATATATATGAATATTGCATAGGTACCTAGCCAAGCACTCTTAACTTATCTCTTGTATTTTCATAGAAGCAAACCAGTCCTAATTTGGAGGCCATCAGCTTGCTAAATGCACTCTAACTCTCTCTGGCACTGAGGTCACATAGCCCGCTGAGTACACTCATAAACAAATTAACTGGCTTGCCAACACTATTTATATGCTGTACACACAACACAAAATACACACATCCACCAATCCCAGCTGATACAACTAAGGTATTTGATCAGGAGATTAATGAATAGGTGTTATACACCTTTGCTAGTAAATAGCGTTTCTTTGTGAATGAACGTCGATTTTAATTTTAAGAAATGTAAATTATACAGTACTGTTTTCAAAGGTAAACATGACTTCTTTCTGAATCTGAACAAAGTGCATTCAGCAGATGACAAATGGAAAATTCAGCACTAAGAATGAAACTGAGAATTATGTACTGTAGAATCAGAGAGCTTACATGATCAGTGACAGCTGAACCTTTTCAGTTCTTTCACCCCCAGCCCCAGGTCCATGTAGTGTGCGGGACGAGACCACATTATATGACTTATGGGTTCTGAAGTGTCACTATTGAAGCCATTACCCTGTGCTGCTATTTTGGGCCTCCATCATGGGAAATTGCCTCTTTTGCTTTAACAAGGTTTGTCACAGAAAGCAAAGCAGAAAGTGATTTAGTGATCTTAATAACGTACTTTAGTGATCTTGATAATGTACATGATCTTGATAACGAAATATTATATTGAGTCCTTCACCCCCATTTGCAGCAGATGCTCATGTTTCAATTAGCAGGCACCTAAAACAACAGTGACTCAGTTTTATGGACAGAAAAATAATAAATAAATAATGTAAGTTTGTATGTACATAAAGTATTCATCAAGCAAACCAGTAAATACATTTGTTTATATACATTACCTTAAAAATAATACCTAGGTCTATAGAAAAAGATTACATTTGAAAGAAAAAGTGAAGAGGATAGTACAACCAATAGTCACATACAATAATAAAGAAGCAATTCTGGCAACTCTATTAATTATGCAATGAGGAAATGAGAGAGATGACATAGTAAGATAATTTCCAAATGAAAAAAAATGTCAATTAGTAAAACAAAAAAAAATATTTGTTGATATATTATTTTATTGTCGCATATTTTATTATAAACATGTGCAAACACACAGAGATAGGAAGGAAGAAGGATCATAGACACCAACCCAAATATGTGCACATTGAAAAAGCAGAAAAAAAGAAAAACTTGCATTTCAGGTTGGTTCAATAGGGAGGACAACAGACCGGAGTAATGGGCCAGGTTCTCAGTAATATTTATAACACAAACACCGCCCAGTCAGCCCGGGGCAAAACGCTTTACATAAAACCCCAAATCTCAGTTGGTACACATGCTTGATAGGTACATGTCTGGTCTTGCTGAAGTAGAAAAACCACTTGATCGGGAAACCGAACACACACACACACACACAGTATACAGCATGGTGTACCAAATAGGAGGGTGTGTTGTTTTCACACTTATAAGATCAGGTGTCAGAAACAGACACATTTCCACTGAACCAAGAGCTACATTGTGGGTGTGCTTTTAGTCGTGACCTGACATTGAACTTTGGCACTGAACATCTTCTATGTAATAATACTTTAATTAAAATGTTCTGATGTATATTGGAGGCCGGCATGGTTAGCAATGTCGCTTCACAGAAAGAAGGACCCCACCCGGGTGCCTTTCTGGGTTGGGTTTGCATGTTCTCCTAATGTCTGTGTTGGTTTCCTCCAGGACTCTGGGTTCCAAAGACGAAGATGTTAGATTGATCTGTGACTCCAAAGTGTCCGTAGGTGTCAATGTAAGTGTGTATAGTTGTTTGTGTCTGTTTGTTTGCCCTGTGATAGACTGGCAGCCTGTCCACCCTTACAAGGACAAGCAGCTAGGAAAATGGATGAATGGACAATGATTTGCAATCAGCGGGTGTTTTTGTTTTACAGTGAATGAGCAGAAGGATACTATAATAAAGTGAGGCAATTCATTGAATTATGGATTTAATTGATCATTAAAGCTTGTGAAATGATCAGTATGATCTAGTGCATTTCACTTTTAAAGCCCTTTGTCAGATTTCAAAATTCCATCTCAAATGTGGACGTCTGGTAGGCTTTTGAAAAACAGTAAACTTCTGACATCACACACTACTGATGTTCAAAACAGATTTATAAATGCCTTTGATGCATCATTCACAGGGAGATTCACAGAAGCCAATGAAGGAATTTTTTGGGCTAAATCAAAGAACACACCTAACTTAATTCTGGCATAAATCCTAAAACAAATTGAGCCATTACACTTAAAGAGCTGTTTGAAGTAAGTACTGATCAAAATGTCTTCACTTTCCAAAAATACTCCAGCTTCAGGAATAAAAAACCTAAATTGGCTCTCACAAAGATGGAAGGAAAGCACGCAGCCAGTCTCTGTAGCTCTGTACCTTGTCTGTAATTGCAAAAACACACATGCACCATCTCTTACACCCGCATACGGCGATTAGACCATCTGCATCGCTCATCCTACAAACAGTGCCTGCACTTGGCAACCTGGAACCGCATTTAAAGTGTGAATGTATATGACAAAGGGACCAAGTGTATACACACACGAACCCTTAAGCTAGCAAACAGCAAATACACATAAATGCATTATTCCACAGGAGCTGACCATACTGCTCAATATGATTCATTCTCATAAGGAATGAGATGTGAGAGCTCTCATCAATCAGTAATAAATCAATCTGAAGATGAAATAAAAGGGCACAGAACACAGGGCACAATCAATCCCTCCAAAGCTTTAAAGTATTCCTGTAATCAGAGCAGTCATTAGACCTAAATGATGAAATTTTAATGTACCCTTCATCAAACCCAGAATGAAAACTGGTATTTGTGGTCGGTTCAGTGGAAATTCTGCACAGCCCTGTGTTATGGAATAAAAATGAAAAGATGGTTTGGCCATGAATAATAAACTGCTATAGAGTTTGCTAAGCTTTGTTTGCTTTTTGTAATCAGAAGAGAGATAATGATGACAGAGAGATTATAAACTAGTTTTTAATGCATATCAAGAGAGGCTCACATGAATATCAATGTGTTCAACCTTTGTTCACAGATTAAGCACAAAACCCTTCTCTGACTCTGCCTTTTTTCTGGCCTTCCTACCTTCAAGTGCACCACTGCATACAAGCATCATCAACATCCCAAACTCTTAGAAAATATTGATAACATGTTTGTGTACCCAATACAGTACATGCTATGTGTGGTATTTACATTAGCACATTCTCTTATTAAAAAAACAAAAAAAAAAAACTAAGGTTAAACAAGGTAAATGTCAGCTACCAGAAATGGAAAACCGAAAAAAGATTTTTGTGATTTTTGTGTCTACTCACTGCAAGCGAATTGATAACATCACACCAACATGTCCACCCCTTTGGACTTTGTATAATCTTGCGATATCTAACAATAAATATACAGGATTCCGCCTTGAAACACACATCAAGGCTTGCAAATTCACCCTGCAAGAGACGTGAACCACATGAGATAATGCCAAAACCTATAATGAAGGACGATGACTTAGTCATAATTGATGCGTGTTCATCAAGCTGATAGACAGGAAGAGAACGTAAAGAGAAAGAGATGAGCTTTTAGCTTTCCATCCTTTTCAAACAACCCTCAGGAGCATCCAGATGAGAAGGTACTAAAGTACTAAATCCCTTTAATCTCACACATCAAAAAGCAGTTCACTTCCAGCACTTAGCTGTCTGTAGATACTGGAATAACCTGGATCTTCATTTTTTCAACAAAACACCAAAGTTTCCAGGCAATAAATAGGAAAACAATTCCCTGCAATATGCATCATCTGTTTGCTTCTTTCTCTGTCTGTTTCAGACAACACACATATCTTTTCCTCAACACCAATAGATTATTATCTACTATGTTTACATCCCTTCAGTTCAGTACACTACTTTGTAATCATAATGCGGTCTAGGTTGTTTATTTATCTGTTAGTATAGGGTTTTTGTCAATGCCTTATCAAAATCCTCACTATCCAATATCATTCTCCATCCCCAGCAGAAAAAGAAATGCATAGTATGTTGGAGTACAATCCTGGTACATCCTGAAGGTTTTGTAATTTAAGAAAGTCAGTGAAATGAATAAATAAATGTCACTGCTAGAACACCTCACTGTTGTGGCTTATATCGCTTCTGCATCACATGAACATGCATCATGTTTAATGGCTGCGGGCAACTTTTGACTTAGGTCAGCTCAAACCTACAACCCAGTTGCTACCTCATCATTCATAGCATCTTTGCACACACGCACATATGCAGTGCATGCTCCATATATATAGTACACTGATGTGCCTCTACGCTCATACTAACCACACTAACACTAAGAGTTTTTGTTGAACACGTGAAAAATGAAACCCTAGTAGTACAAACTAATAACCAGGCATGCAATTATTAATATATCACCCAGTAACATTTAGTTCATAGGTGTGTGTGCTCCCATGTTGAAGTGGTGGTGGTGGTGATGGGGGGTGGGGGGTGGGGGGCGCTGTCATATCTCAACATCCAGTGAAGAGTGTCAGTCAGGCTGCCATCAAATTAATAGGTTGGAGGCAAGCCAGAACACATGAAGCTTCATTCAGATGAAGGAACGAACAAAGGCAAACATGTCAGCCAACACTGGCGGCTCGACAGCACACGCCTCTGTGATCGCGCAGCTTCAAGATGACGGAAACGTTTTGTAGGATGGGATGTGAGACACTTCACATGTAATTACAATAACAAAAACGGGTAAGGGCTTAGCAGCGACGTAATGTGGAGAGAGTGCAAAGTTAGGACATAGAACAAGGAAGACATGGCAGGATAATCACAGGCCCAATTTGTGTTTCAAACCAAACCAAACCAACTTCTTTAGGAGCTTAAAATGACAAAGAAAACTTCTGTCATTTGTTTTCTAGAATGAAGTTTTTCATGTGCATGAAAAGTGCAAGTTTGTTTTAGAGGAAAGGAGAATTTAAAATAAAAAATCTAACATAAAATATGAGTATACTTTTTTTGAAAACTATTATGTGATTTTTATTTTATTTATTTATTTATTTATTTTTTTTTCAATTTTTGGCCTGTCAGTAACACAGATGACACATGAGTACGTCATGTATGTATAGCTGTGTAGTCATCATTCACGGCCC